>LPNX011074978.1:198936-285010 GCA_001517045.1 Pseudotsuga menziesii
CCCCTTTGGATTTGAACCTGTGACCTCCTAGGAGGAAACACATGCTCTTAACCATTAGGCCCACCCAAGCATATGCATGGTGATTCCAATTAACTTGCTCTTTAAAGAGGAAGTAGGTTTCTTTGTCACAGAGGTTTCCTTTTCTCATAAAGGTCCTAAAGATGTCTCTTTAATATGATCATATGCCCTGAATAGTACTAATAATAAATTCCTTATAATAAGCTTGTTAAAGTATTTCCTAGTAATAGATTTGTAGTAGTAGGAATAAATCACTCTATGCTAATAAGCACATGATCCACTCACCTTCTCATGCAAGTAGGGTGTTGTTTTGCAATCACACAAAGATTTATAATGAGTTCATATTCATATTTATGAGCTTTATGCTAATAAGCGAGCGGTAACAACTCATTTTTCCTTTACATTTGAAGGCCTCACTTGATGACACCTAATTATCATTGATCAAATTCCCAAGGCCTCACTTGCCTTAACCCTCTCCCCTAGTGGATATCTTCACCTCATCATTTTTGTTTCCTTGCACATTCATCCCCTAGGTCTAGTTCATTATTTCATCATCTTCCATTTACATCATACACATGACATCACCATGTTTTAACTAGCACATGGTTCAACAAGGGATCAAAGTGTTACAATGTTCATTGGTGGGCCCTTGGCCTTCAAATCCACACCACGAATTAGTACATAAATGCATTTAAATGTTATATTCAATTACAGTGATATGTGTTAGGAATGAGGGGTATTACACACTCTAAGGCTATCTACACGAGTGACACGTAATCCATTATTAAATGGTGGAGCATGAGAGGGCCCATACATAAAGTGGCTAGCTCCAATTAATTGCAAAACAAGGTTGGTCATGTTATGGAATCAGATGCTTGGTGACACTCTAAAAATATCTATACAAATGGCGTACAATCCACTACTCAAAGGTGCAGGATTAGAGGTACCATAAATAAATACAATCCTTGATATGGGTCCCGAAAAACAAAACCATATTCATTGAGCTCATGAAAAAAAACTATCTCAAATAAGAATCAATGTGGTGTGAAACTACTCATTCAAAATGGAGCGAAATACTCTTTGCAATGCCTCAGTCGCTACATAAAATAGGGGCTCCACTGGAAATTTATCACAAAAACAACATTGTCAATAACCTTATTACAATAAATTGGGGGAAAAAAATATCTATGCCAAAAAAAGCCAAAAAGAAATATGGTGATCGGTAACTACGACAAAAGGTGAGTGCGAGAGAAGGGTCAATTTCCCCAAGTCCCTTTGCAATCAAAGCTCGTGGAAGCACAATTTTTCTACGAAGGCTTCGAAATGATTTATGGTCCCATGAACAAGACCTTGGAGTTATGTTTAGCACAAGATTCAGACAACAAATCGAATATCAAGTCCGACTCTTTACAAGTTCGACAACCATTGGATGTTTTATACTTCTAATGGAAAAACAACCTTCCACTACAGATTTTTGGGCACAATCCTCAAAATGTTTTGGGCTTTGTCAATAGGGCTAATATTTTCTGCATTGTCCTCCCTCTCTCGGCAATTAGAATAAGACAAATATTTTTGCATCCCATCATGCCCCTAATCATCAAATCTATTAGCACAAGTGCAATTATGGTCGGCTCGGTCCATCCTTGAAAAAAATAGAAAATGTCAATCCTGGTCCTCACAGGCATGAAAGGAATCTTTTTGTGGCGACCCCGACAATGGAAGCCCTCTTGGTGGATTTAACAACGACCTGGGGTTGCAAAGGGGTGGAGAGGTTCCCAACAAAAGGGTTGGGAATGTGGAGAAGTAGAGGCTTGCCACCTTGGCCTTCACTTTGTTGGAGTAAAGAACTAGCAGGATGGCCTCAAATTCTGAGGGAGTGGGTGTCTAAGACAAGTTGGGAGAGAAATTGTTAAAGGGGGTTCACAACCTTCTATTCTATTGGTTTAGATTCAATCACGATGGATGCTCTTCCAAACATTGTTGTGGTCAAAACAACCCACAAAGATCAACACATCTGAATGCAAGAAGCAATTAAAAATTTGAACAACACCAAATTACAAGTAAGTCTAAAGTTGCATTCTTAACAGTATGGATTTGAGGACTACAAATAAGTCTAGAGTTGCATTCTTAATGGTGCAGATTTGAGGACTATAAACAACTCAGACCAAAGTACCAATCTTGCAACAAAACCTCATAACAAAAAGTCAAACTAAATATCACACAAAACCAAACAAAGGATAACTTGCAACAAATAAAAAACAACAATACATAAAACACTCACTTTAATATTATTTAGAAATCTAGAACTAACATAATTTTAGCCTTTACATTAATAAAACAAACTTGACTATCACCTCTCAATCTCAACTTACAACTAATATATCACCTCCCACTCTAGGTGCTCCATTTAAAGAAAAAAATTACTTACACTACATAAGAGCTAAAATAAAAAACACATATATTAACAACCAAGTCTCAATATCTCTACTAAGTTTTTTTTTTTTAATTAATCATTTCAAAATCCAAGATTTTTTAATTATTTAGTCACTACCTCTATATACCTCTGTGTATATATATATATAACATCCATATAAACAAAAAAATTAATATATTATATAATGGCACACCATTAGAAACTTGGGAATCATTAGCCATATTTTGTAACTTTCTTCCTTTTACATCATGTTTGTTTTTCTTTAAACACCAGAAACGCAGCTCATATCAATTATTAAATTTAAAATTAAAAAAAGGACAGTTCAGAATCATTAACTAGGCCTAATTGTCTCATACTTTAAAGTCAATGTTAAAATAGTCCCAAATATCATTGAATTCATAAATAAAGTAAATATGGATCTCTTGATTCTTACTGTACCATGGAGCTCTATAGCTCCATCAAGAGTGAAAGCATATTGAACCTTTGAAATGTCCATCGCTCTTTAACTCCATTAAGAGGAACCAACGAATAACAATGACAGGGTGATTGTAAATGGAACCTCTGAAAATTCTCGAACGTTGATGGCCTAAGCTCAATCGACCTCTGCATTCTCAAATTCCAGTTCGTACACAGCTGGAAACCCATTTTTTGCATAGCAGATAATAGAGTCTCTGAACCCACGAACACGCATCTTCTTGTTGCTGGAATCGCAAGATTTCAATGAACCTGAATGATTATTTGCTATGCAAGAAAGAAATGTGATTAAGTTCATAAACTCATCCCTGTTACAATTCACAGTAGCTAGTGCAACAGTGCTGGCCCATGTGTTGCATTTACCTGTCAGCGGGTCAAAGTGGCATCCCACTTCAATGAATTCACAAGAAGGGAGTTTACAATCAAACCTCTTTGGTGTGTCTACTGTGTCTAAAACTTGACACTGCTGCACCAACTTTGCACCTTCCTTGTGAGCTTTTGCACCTCCACCTATCAGTGTGCATATTTTCCCCTTCACAACCCTCAATTCAATGTCATTGGAGGGCTTCAAGTTCTCCACCCAATTCCCCAAAGCGTACACCTGCCTTCTAATTTGGCGAGGCAGTTGGTCACATATGAGATGTATTGTACAACAGAAAACCTTATTGATCTTGCCATAAATCCATACCCTCAATGATGCGTTGAACTCCATCAGTGCCGAAGTTAAGCTTAGGAACAAAGGTATCTGCCAATACACTTGTTTGGTTTGTAGGAACAAACCCACTAAGTTCAAAAGCTTCAGTAATTTTTCCTCTGAAACTAACAAATTGACAGGTATAAGCAGATCATTGTCTAAAGCCCTGATTGTGTGGTTCTCAAGTATCAAACGATCCAGAACATCTTCTATGGTCATCACACCACCAGTGGCCACTTGTTGCCAAAATTCTTTATAACCTTCAAGAAACACTGTTTTTGGCGCTGCTTCTCCCATGTCCAACAAAGAGTACCAGATCGTATCCGTTATGTAATATGACATTTTCCCATTGAGAAACAGCAGATTGCCATCTCTTCTCTGCAGAAGGAACTCATGGCCCAAGTAGGATGATTGAATCTCAGATATCTCATCACGTCTCTCCCTTAGCACAGCTGGCTGATCTGCTGCAGTTGTCACATGGCAACGCACAGATTTGTAGACATGACCTGGTAAACTTCGCAGTCGGGTGTAAGTTGGGGACAGGCCGAAAGGTCGCAGCAAGCAATCGAAAAGTTGCAGCAGCCAGCCCATTACGCCTTGTATGACCGCCCCGACTGGTGTGAGCTTCCCGATCTGCCATACGCCAAGGCAGAGTTGCAAGGCCAGCAAGAAGCTACTCAAAATTGTCTTCACTTCTTCGTTTGACATACTTCCTCCAAAAACCCAGGGGCTCTGCAAATATTTCTCCTCCTGCTAGTTCTCTTTTATTCAAGTATCCTCTTCTTCTTCCGCCATTAACAATACCAACTGAAAGGAATTTCACTTCTCACACCAAAGCGCAATGTTAGGGTTCGCACATGAACTTGGGGGTCATGATGAAGACTCTTCGACGGACCTGGGTGCACTTGAAGCTCGAGCGAGGGTTCTTACAAGTACTGAAATCTGACATGCGTTAATAGTATTATTAGCTTACTCCAATGGTAATTGTTTTACTAATTTTAAATTTCATTTCCTAACTTATTAATTAATTTAAATTTGAATTGTCAAATTGCTGTACAGACACCAGGATGTTCATGTGCGCCAATATGGACAGCCCATTACCTCATCTATTGATGTATTTTTTAGGTTGCAGGTACAACATAATTAAATGAACAATTATCCGAGCACTGTCCAGTCATTCACTTTCAAGTTTTTGTCATATAAAATGACATTAACATCTACCCACTAGTTGAAGCTTTTATTGATGGCCGCTAATTGAAAGATTATGTGTTATGTGATATACTGTATATTACTAGTATAGATTTATTTAAAAAATTTAAATTTTTGGAGTTGTAATTAGCCTTGTTACCATAATCATATTTTTTTTTTTAATCATATCTAATTTAAACTTACACTTATTTCAATTTTAAAAAATAACTTTCATTTAAATTTGAGAATTTCTAAAAAGTTAATAATATTGTGTAAGGACTAAATAAATTGAGATGTTCAAATTAGAGCCTTATTTGAAAATTTCTAAAAAGTTAATAATATTTTTGTAAGGACTAAATAAATGGAGAAAATCTGTACAATTAACAGGTTCTAAAAGTACAATCATAATAACTCTCACTTAAATTTAAGAATTTCTAAAAAAATAATAATATTAGAATCATATTTTTTTATAATCATATCTAATTTAATCTTATGCTTATCTCAAGTTTCAAAAGTAACTCTCTCTTAAATTTTAGAATTTTTAAACAGTAGAAATATTTTTGTAAAGATTAAATAAAAAAAATTGAGAATTTTTAAAAAATTAAAATATTTCTAAATTTCAAAAAGGTTAAAATATTTTTTTGTAAGGATTAAATAAAAAAATTTGAGAATTTCTAAAAAGTTAAAATATTTTTGTAAAGATTAAATAAATTGAGATGTTGATAAGTGATTCCCAAATTTTTAAATTAATAATGATAATTAAGGATAGAGATTAAATGTATTTTTATTGGTTGGTAGGGGTAATATCAAACTATGATAATAGTGATTAAGAAAGATAGATAGGCTTCACACATGGACTAGAAAAGCGCGCTCTAAGCTCACATCCGTGTAATCATGAGGGCTTCACTGCAAGTTGTGGTGCAGCTGAAGTCTGCCCTAAACTTTCTAACTGAAACCGTATAAAGTACACACGATAAGGGCTCAGTCAGTTATTTCAGGTTAATTTCTTGTTTAAAATTTGAATTCTATATTAAAAACGTACACATAGTGACAAAAAAGTAAACAATGGGCTAGGGTCAGTTCTAACTCCATGTGCGGGAAGCATTGATTTAAGCTACTCCAAAGAGCCCCTTTCCACTCCATGTGCAGGAGCCTAAGAGACTAATTGTATTTTTATTGGTAGGGATAACATCAAAAGATGATATAGGCAATACAATAGTAATTTTTTTGCTTTTTAATATTTATTTTGGTAGAATATATTGTAATAAGTTTAAGGTTAAATTTTTTTTGACTTTCAATTAATGTATTAAATTAAAATTTTATATTTCATGTTAAATTTTATAAATTTAAAAATAATTATTTTTAAATATATTAAAATTATAGTTATTTGATTTATGATTGGTTAAATATGTGATTTGACTCTGATGTAACCATTTTTATGTTATTTTTTTTAGACAATGAAATTTAAAAAAATAAAATATTAATTATATCGATAGACATATATATCTCATATTTTGGAGTTGGGGTTGAAGGAGCGAATTAACAAGATTCATGAGGGCGTGACAATTGTATTTCTTACATTGCTTTGATAATTGCCGTATTCCGTTAGGGTTAAATGTACTATGGTTAATATTTAGTAACTCATAACTGTTCTGATCATCTACGTCGATTAATAGGAGTTTATAGTTCAAGTCCATGGAGTTTCTTGTGTTATATTAGCTTGTAACTGTTCTCTGCAATTCGAGTTCGTGGAGTTTGTTACAGGCTATGAACGACGCATGGTTGCAGGTGGTGGTGCCTGTTATTTGTTGCTTTATGACACGTGGGTACATAAGCTTGCATATTGCTATGGAGTTTCATGTCTATATAAGAATGAATTGCCAGCAATAAGATGTTTTCTGACTTAATCCACCCACCGAGCATCCAACGACCTAGCACAAAAATTATTCGGTAACGGTATTTTTAGGCTGAAGATGTTTCTTTTCCTCGATTTGACTGCAATGTGCTTGAGTTTAATCATGAATTTTACTTTCAGGTTCATCTGGACTCTTACGACAAGATTTTTTACCTTCATCGTTGCGAGAAGAGGTTTCGCCATCGCCATTTCCTTTCATCTTGCAGGAGGAGCTTTCAGAATTATCCTTCGAATCATAGGTTGTCTATTATTCAATATCCAGGAAAACAACCTTTGTATCGATTCCCATGACCTAAATTTGTATACAATTTGTTTATCATATCTCGGATGTTCGTAAATGAGAATTATAAAATTAGCCTCAAATTGATAAGTCTAAACAAGAACTAATATTAGACAAGAGTTTCAGTGATAAAATTTATTCTTGGGTTTCGTCAATTGAAACCAACCGCCTAGCAACAAATCACAATAGCATAGAAATAATGAACCAACCTCCTAGCAACAAATCACAGTAGCATAAAAATAATGACAAACAAGAATTATGTATTCGATATATTTGTGAAGAAAACCATCTTATACAATAGATAACTCTAATGATAAAGGAACCGACGATAAAGAAACCATCTTATATAAATGATGAACCAACGTCCTAGAAACAAATCACAGTAGGATAGAAATAATGAAAAAACAATATTGATGTATTCGATATATTTGTCAATAAAATCATCTTATACAATAGATAATTGCAACGATAAATGAACCATCTTATATAAATGATGAACCAACTCCCTAGCAACAAATTATAGTATCATAGAAATAATGACAAACAAGATTTATGTATTCAATATATTTGTGAAGAAAACCATCTTATACAATAGATAATTGCGACGATAAACAAACCATAGTTGATTACACGAGTGCCCCTATTCTTCCTAGCTTAATCCCAATGCACAGAGGCCACTACAATCATCTCTCCGCTATCAGACATGTTTTTCCTTCTAGCTGCAAGCTCTCCCTTTTGTTGTCGCTTCCATATATGACCATTTTCTGGAGGTCGAACTGCAAAGGATGATAGCCAAAAACTAGAGTTGTTTCTCTTGGAACATGCAAATTCTGGACTTGGTGTCGACTAAGTTTTAAAGTAAAATGACCACGAGGTGGGGAGAGAAAATCTAAATCGATCTAAGCTATAAACACATATGAGAATTCTAAAAGACTCTCAAAGAATATTGCACAATATCTCTTAAAGTTGGAAGCCAATATTAAAAGCCTAGAAATTTTTTTGCAAATTGAATTGTTTATACGATTACTTCATTATGTTCCATCGGTCCCAAGTGGTGGAAAAAAATAAGAAGTCATTGGAGCAAAAACTTATGGTATTTTCATTTGGTTAGGTTCTTAAATGAAAGCAATGAGTGCATTTAAGAGGAATGAATGTGGCAGGATCGTAAGAGATATTATAGGTAAGGAGTGAGTACAAAGCGATGTTTCTTTTACTACTGACCCCTGCATTTACACACCTTGATAAAGGTGTTCAATCAATTCCCACTGTAATACTCTCATTGAATACTGCACAACCTCTCTGACATTATTGTAAGAGATATCGTAGGTAAGCAGTGAGTAGGAATCCCCTCTTACTTTTACTACTGGCCCTTGAATTTAACAAAATGAGAAGTCATTAGAGCACAAACATATGGTATTTGCATTTGGTTAGGGTCCTAATTGAAAGCATTGAGAACATTTAAGAGGAATGAACGTGGTAGGATCCTAAGAGATATCATAGGTAAGTACTGAGTATGAATCCCCTCTTTCAAACATGTTTCATAGTTCCCAAGTGGTGAAAACAGAATGAGAATTCATTGGAGTACAAACGTATGGTATTTGCATTTGGTTAGGGTCTTAATTGAAAGCATTGAGGTCATTTAAGAGTTCAATGAACGTGGCAGGATCGTAAGAGATATCGTAAGTGAGAAGTGAGTATGAATCCCCTCTTTCTTTTAATACTGGCCTCTGGATTTACACACCTTCATAAGGGCATTGAATAAATACCCAACATAATCTTCTCATCGAATAGTGCACAATCTCTCTAACATGATCGTCACCGTAATTCTGAACGACTCTGCTCCCAAGTGATGGAAACAAAATGAGAAGTTGTTGGAGTACAAATGTATGGTATTTGCATTTGCTTAGGGTCTTAATTGAAAGCATTAAGAGAATTTAAGAGGAATGAACATGAAAATATTGTAAGAAATATTGTAGGTAAGCAGTGAGTACGAAGCCCCTCTTTCTCTTACTACTAGACCCTACATTTACACACCTTCATAAAGGTGTTCAACCAATACCGACCATAATATTGTCATCGAATATTGCACAATCTCTCTGACAGGATCATCAACGTAATTATGAAAGACTCTCTGAATACTGCAAAATCTCTCTTAAAAAGATTATGGTGTGATCGTAGTGGCGGGATCATAAGAATTAAATTGGATGCATGTATTTGCAGTTCGAGCATGAAAATGGAGTTGTCTTGGAGCATGTGAAGTATGGACACATACTTGTAGTTCGGGCATGAAGGAAAAGTCTTATAAAACATCACAAACATGTTCCATAGCTCCCAAGTGGTGGAAACAAAATGAGAAGTCGTTGGAGTATAAACGTATGGTATTTGCATTTGGTTAGGGCCTTAATTGAAAGCATTGAGAGCATTAAGAGGAATGAACATGGTAGGATCGTAATAGATATCATAGGTAAGCAATGATTGCGTAGTCTCTCTTTCTTTTACTCCTGGCCCCTGCATTTACACACCTTGATAAAGGCATGCAATCAATACCCACCATAATACTCTCATTGAATACTACACAATCTCTCTAACATGATCATAGTGGTAGGATCATAAGAGATATCATAAGTAAGCAGTGAGTACAAAGCCCCCCTTTCGTTTACTACTGGATACATATATGTTTGGTGCTCCATGTCACTTGTCTGTATTCGTAGTGAAGTGTTTGTGCATTATTCTTTTTCAAAATCATGTTCCTTGTGGCCTTTTATTATGATATCTGATATATTATTAATTAAACGAAATTATATTTTATTGTAAGAAATTTTTATTGTATTTTTATTAATTAAATGAAAATTTATTGTATTTTTATTAATAAAGATTATTTTATAATAATCTTTATTAAATTTGAGGAAAAATGTAATTAAAAAAATTAAGTTTATTTAAGTTACAATTGCTTAAGGTCTTAATGGAAAGCATTGAGAGCATTTAAGAGGAATGAATGTGTATTTTTATTCATTAAATAAAATTATATTTTATTATTTTATAAATGAATTAAAATTTGATATTAAGTTTTTAAAATATTATATGTTAATAGAACATTTAATAATTAATTTAGATATAATATTTTAAAAAATTAACATTTATGTAATAAGAAAGCATTAAATATTATATGGAAATTTATGTTTATATGTAATTCAAATATATATAAATAGATTATTTTTATTATAACATTAAAATCACTGTAACCATGAAGTGAGTTACATTAACATGTGTATGATTATATAAATAAATGTGAATGGGATTATACTTCAAACACAAATAAGTATAGATCTTCCCCTTCTCTTATTATCAAAAATTGATAGTTTGATTAGTTAAAACAATTAAGTTTAATTACTAATTAACTTATTGAAAAACATATTTATCAAAGAAAAAAATTGTTTTTTTTTCAGAAGAAAAAATCTTATTCTTGATATTCATGAAGAATCAAAGAGCATTTTACATACCGTTGTGTGGCCAAAACAGGCATCAGCAATACATGTGCTACCAAACCCAACAAAGAGCACAAAGAGATATTGACGTGTGATCAGTTCTCAACATGGAAGAGAGAGCCCAAGAAGGTACTCTAAGACATCCTGACATATTGCTAGAGAGCACAAAAGGTGAACAGAGGACACCTCCAAGGAGGTCCATGATACATATCATCCATAGTCAAATCAGAAATACAACAGTGCCCAAAAAAAAGAGGGAGCCCAACTCCGGCACTAGCTCAAAAGAGTTGAAATTTACCAAACTCGATGACAGAGTCATCGAAAAACTTAGAAATATAGCAGAGGCTAGGGGCCAAAATCAGGGCCTCCTTAGAGAGGCCATCTGCACACTAGTTGTGCTCTGTAAATATGTTGCATGTCTAATCTGAGAAAGAGTGGCATCATATGCCTAATGGCTGCACACCAATAGTCTAAAGAGAGGCATGACAAGGATGTCTTTCCCAATGCCTAGTTGATGATGACAGAAGAACCTCCAAAGATTTGTAAAGTGGGAGCCCTAGAGACAAAGCCCAGTGCATAAGAGCCCACAAAGCTAATAATTATGCCCTCGTGTTTGTATTCCCTCCACAGCCTAGCTTAATGTGGAAGTAGTGATTACTATTGATTGCAAGATAAATATCAGCCCCACCGATGCCTTTAGCAGCAGCTCCATAAAAAAAAACCAGAGGGTAGACCGGTGAAAAGGCAGGACCTATGATCCGAATTTTCTTTCTTTTTCTAGATATAGGGAAGCTCTGAAAGAGTAAACCAATCTTGCTAGTAAGTGAGGCCAAGGAAATTTTAGAGCCTTCAAAAATTCCTTTGTTCCGGGTAGTCCAGACACACCAGAAAACAAAATAAGGAATGTAGTAGGTAGAGGGATTGTGTTTCAGCCAGAAGTTGAGGAAGTCAACCAGGGATCCAGAAGTGGTTGGAAGTGTAAAGTGATAAATATCTTTTAATACATTAAAAAAATTTATAATAAAGCTGCACTCCAAAAACATATGCTAGACAGTTTCTTCCTCTGCATGACATAACTAGCAACAGCTCGGACCGGACCAGCCTTTGTTTACCAGATTGTCCCAGTTTAAGATTCTATTCATTAATAAGAGCCAAGAAAAACATTTTATCTTCAGAGGAATGTTAAGGTTCCATAAATCACAGAAAATTTGATCCCGCAAAGTAGTAGAATGTTGAGCTACAATATGATCATAGACCAAGGATGTTGTAACAGTTCCATTTTTTTTATTAAAGGACCAGAGGAGGGAGTCAGCCTTATCAAACAGACAGATGCCACCCTGTTGTAGGCTATAGATATATGAGTTCCATACAATTTTCCAATCACCCCCCAGCTCAAGGTCATTAGCTGACAGCCAATAAGCCTGCGCGTCAATCTACGGATTTCTGGCATGATGGAGAGTTGTAATCCCATAGTCACAAAGGTAATCTCTTAAATCCGTTGAAAAAAAGTGGATGTCACGAATGCCATCAATAGGGTCTGTACTGATGTGTACATCCCTTCCATTACCCACCTTCCAACACAAACATCTGCCCAGCCATGATATGGTTTTTAGAAAAACCATTCCATATAATGGAGGTGCCTCTAGAGCCAAAATTTTTGTTTCTCAGCCATGCCACTAGTGTCTGATGTTTTAAGTATTTGGTCAAAATGACCTGATGCCAAATACCAGTACCCTTCAGGACCCACCAAAGACTTCTCAGTATTAAAGAGATGTTGAACCAGTGGAGATTTTTAATTCCCCGTCCCCCGTAATCCAAAGGCATTGCCAAGGTCTGCCAGTCCATAAGATGAAAACAAAATTTGTTTTTGTTGGATCCCCATAGGAAGGAAAAGATCAACTGCCTCAGTTTTTTAAGGATAGGTACAGGAATCGGGGCAAGTGCAAACCAATAGACGGGTAGGCTAGTGAGAATCGCATGAATAAGGACCAATCTGCCTCCCATTGATAGGAACTTGTGTGACCAATTATCAATTCTTTTTTCGAACCTTTTCAAGAGCCAAAACCAGTCTTTCACTTTATATCCCAACGGCTTAATGAAGTATGCCAGATACGTGAAGCCCTCATGAAGAGGCTTCACACAGTAGGGAAGAATGTGTCTAATGTTATTCAGCACCCCCATATCCATCTCATTAAATAAAAAACCAAACTTGTCAATGCTAATACACATGTCAGAAGCATTATAGAAGGTCTCCAAAATGACATCAAAGGCGACCCACTCTTCAAAGGTGCTAAGACCAAACAACACAACATCATCCACGAAAAGTAAGTGGGTGAGGGTGAGCGAGGCATAAATTTTGATTCCCCTTATCCTGCCACACCTTTTAGCGTCATTGATGAGTAAACTGAGACCCTCTATGACCAAAATAAAGAGTAGGGGAGAAAGGGAGCATCCTTGACGAATGCCTCTCGAAGGAGTGAAAAATATCGAGGGGGATCCATTGATGAGTATATCAAAGTTAGCAGAAGTGATGCAGCCCATAATCCAGTTCACCCCCTTTAAAGGGATACCAATCTACAGAAGAATGAGTCTCAAATATGTCCAGTTGACCTGGTCAAAGGCTCTGACCAAATCCAGCTTGAGTACAAGGGCACATCTCTTTTTTGTCTTGATAGAATGCAAGGCTTCTTGTGTAATCCCCACAGGCTCCATAATTTGCCTATTCATAAGGAAACCAAACTGTTCAGGTGAAATGTGCTTATCAAGGGAAGGTTTTAACCTGAGAGCAATGACTTTTGAAATAAGCTTGTAGGCTAAATTACATAAGGAGATGGGTCTGAAGTCTGCAAAGGAAGAGGGATTTTCTAACTTGGGTATTAAAGTGAGGAAAGTAGCATTCGGAGAGGGCACAACCATTCCAGAAACCCTAGAGTGTTCAACAGCAGCCAAGAGGTCATCCTTTACCAAGTCAAAAAAACTTAAGTAGAACTCCACCGGCCAGTCATTCGGGCCAGGGATTTTATCCTTCTTGAAGGTTTTCAAAGAACCTCCAATCTCACCCAAAGTGGTTTTGGAGTCAAAACAATCAGCCTCTTCACAAGATAAATAAGCAAGGAAGAGTTGTACTACTTTTAACTGGTCAACAATATTAGTCTGATTGTCATCTTTAAAGATACTAGAGAAATGTTTAACCCCAAGGTCTTTTAACAGTTCATCACTTTCAATCCAAGACAAATATGCATCCTGATGGGCCCAGATCGATTTGTGGTTTCTGCGGGCAGAGACAACAGAGTGGAAGAATTTAGCATTAGCATCCCCTATGGTATCCCACTGAACCCTGCTCTTCAGCTGCCAAGTAAGAAGCTTGTGGGCTACAAAGGACTTATTTCAGTCCCGGAGATACCGCAAAATGGTCTGATTTTCCAGAGACAAAATGCCTATGGGATGAGCTTCTAGAAGATCCTTAATACGAGAATGAACCTCTAAGGATTCCTAAGTATGCATCAATGCTTTTTCCTTCATCAAGACTTTGGCCTTCCCTTTTAAAACCCAAAGTTTGTGAGATAAAGAAAGCATACTATCTTGTGAGGATAATGAGGGTAACTTAGACCAGACCTCCCCAACCCAATTAGTGAACCCCTCTTCCAAAATCCAAGCCCTATTAAATTTAAAGGGGTAAGGACCAGTAATCAGCACGTTCCATTCAAAACAGATGGGGTAAAGATCAGAAATATCAACGATAGACGACCAAACTCTGTATCATTGTAGGAGAGGCACAAGAGAGGCTGTGAGTAAGAAATGGTCAAGCCTTTTGCTGATCCCATCATCCCCTGCCCTACCATTTTTCCATGTCGTGCCAGCACATGGAGGGGCCAGGTCAATCAAGTTATTGTCAGATAGGAAGTTTTTGAAGAAGGGTGCAAGATGATCTAGACGAGCAGATTTCCCCCAAATCTCCCCAGCATTCAAAGTAAAGTTAAGATCGCCTGCAAGGATTAAATTTGGAAGAGAAAGAAGGCCTCCAGCCATGACATGGTTCCAAAAAAATTCACAACCCGAATAAGGCTCATAACAGTTAAGAATGGAGAAGGTTTCTAAAGAGCCCCTAAACTTGGCTTGTACGAGAATCCCACCTACCGTCTCAAAAGCCTTAAAACGCACTGTATGGGGATTCCAACCCGTTAAGAGGCCCCGAAAAAGTCTCGAAGCATCAGTAGCACAAAACTCCCATCCGAAGAGGAGCTTCGAGAAGGCAAGGAGTGCAGGGAAATGGCTGCACATTGTTTCCTATATCAAAATCATATCTGAAGCAAGAGAGAGAAAGAGGGAACAGAGGGCTCATTGTTTGGCTAACCCCCCAAAGCTGTGAATGTTAAAGGAAACAATCTTCATCAAAAACCACTGCTCGGGGGGGTCGATGCTCTAAGAACCCTTAGAGTGGAGTCTGACCAGCTTTTGGCTTCATTTTTAATCCTAGCCGACAAAGGTGTATAGGAGGGTGCATCAATAACGAGATTGGAGTCTGGCATAGGCTTCTTTTTTTTATTTTCGAATCGTGACATTCACAAAGCGTATGGAGTCAAGGGGGAGAGTAGAGGGCGAGACAGGTGTCTTCACCGAGAAGATAGAGAGCATCTTCATGAGGGCTGGGTCAGAGAAGGCAGGTGAAGAGCAAGGGCTAATAGGAGGGTTGGACTGATTCAACACCAGACCATTTACAGCCAAGGTTGGGAAGTCTTCTGGAGTAAAAAGAGGAGCAGCATCCAAAAAAGGGGGGGATTTTCGGAGGTGGTGAGCAGGAGGTGGAGGGTTCCACAGAAAGTGGAAGAGGTGGGTCCAAGATCGATGACAGAAAAGGAGGATTGAAATCAGCCAGACCGTGAGAACCATCCCATGGGATCACAGAGGGAGGGGATGCAGGAATGGGAACACAAGTAAGGGTCGACTACTACAAAGATACAGTGGAGGCTTTCCCACATACATTTCATAATGAAGCACCAGCCTCTGCATCTTGAATAAAAAGTAACTAACCCTTTGAAATATCATCAAATACAAAAGGGGAGAGATAGTCATACATACCCAACTGAGGAGGCGAGGACTAACCACCAGATGGAGGTAAAGATGGCCCTTGAGGAGATCCATTTTCGCAGCTGGGAGACCTCGAAGCTTTCGAAAGAGATAACGAGCTCGAGCCATGAAGAAGAAGAGGGCAGGAGCGTTTGAGATGACCCACCTCATGGCATTTATTCCAGTGGAATGGGACATGGAGGTAATCCAGTTGCTAACATAAAGTAATATCATCACACCGAAGCTCGATATCTGCATGAATACCCCTAGAAAGGTCCATTTCAACCAGGACACATGCCATCAATTTGTCAAAGATTAACTGAAAATCCTCGTCTACGACCATGAAGCACCAATTGTGTTTGCCACCCCCACCAGTAGGTCTCGGCCCCAGAGAGGGAAAGGTAATGCAGGGAGAAGAACCCAAAGGTGTCATTTAACCACCCTCTCCTGCTAAGGGTCGAAGGCCAAGTGGTAACGATTAAGGACTAAAGAACCAGAACCAATCTTCCATAATGATTCTAGCATTAAAGACGCATGGGAGTCTTCAAGAAAGACGAAGACCAGCCATCATTTTTCCAGAAGACTAATGGTCGGCAGATAGGTCAGAAGAGGTTTCCAGTGAACCATTGCCCATTCAATCCGTTCCTTTTTTCCCAGGCTGTAATACTCAAGCCTGCCAATTAAGGCCCGTCAACACAGAGTGCTGACCCTATCCATGTAAACATTGCGACCCAACACATAACTAGCTTTCCTTCTTGAGCCTTTATCATCTTGTCATATCGTTTGGTCCAAGCCCGTGAGTGACCCTCCATATCCCAATTCAACACCAAAACCCTCCACGTTGTTCGTTCAGAGAAGATGGGTCCAAGCTTCACCCTCCAGACCAACGAAAGCCGGGGGGGACAGATAATCCCAGCCAGTCAGGACTGAGGCCACAACGTAAAGGAACCCCAGGGAAAAAAATCAAGAGAAAAACCATCTGAAAGAGCAGGGAGGTCATACAGCATGCCCCTTCATCATTGCTTAACAAAGACCTTTAACACAGCAGCGGTTCAAACCCTGCCCAAGCAGGGGAGTCCAAAGATAAAGCAGCGTGTAACCCTACCCCAACCCAAAAAGCTGACACAGCGGTCAACCCAACACAAAAAGAAACAGTATTAATCATAACCCATCACAGGATTGGAAAAGAATGTAAAGCCCCGTGCAAGGACTCAATAACCCGCAAAAACTAGATAGATTCAATCTCCACACTTCAAAACCCCAATACCACCCTGAAAGAATAAATGACAGACAGTCCAGAGCAAAAAAACATATAAACAATCAAGACCCGGCGCAGGAAAGGAGGAGCACGACACTCCCTAGGCACAGACTAGTAAACTTGCAGAAACCAAAATTGATGATAACTTCCCACTTTTTAATTCCATGGTTGGTACTAGTCCCCTATATCAAGGGAGGGACTCCATGTAACCAACGGCTAAATAGGAAAAAAACATAAATAAAGAGCTAAAGCTAAAGGTGACAGGTTCCAAAACAAACCCAACACAGACAGGAGGCACACCCTTTGAGACCCTTTACGACGGCAATTCTTGCACCATAAGCCCAGAAGCTTAATGGACCAGGATATCAGAGAATAAAAGACAGGGACCAAAGGGTGGCAAGACCCAAAACAAAAACCCTCACCGACAGGAAGTGTGCCCTCCGCAAACCCTCACATTGGAGAACACGACACTGCACAATGACCAGACCCCGACTATTCTAAGTTCGTCGTGGGTGTGTGAGTGTAGGGCTGTATCACAGAGGAGTTTTGGGAAAAACAAAATAACTTACCGACAAGAAGCATGCCCACCGCAACCATACACACCTGCAGAAGCAAACCCGCATCAAAGTCCAGACCCTAACCATGCTAAGGCTGCTTAAGCCGGCAGGCTCAGTGCTCTCGGAGCCGAGTCATTTTCATTACTAATGGAATGTGGAATTGGTTGTATTATTTCTGTATTTGTTCAATTCAATTGATCAAATAAAGAATACTAATAGAATGTGGAATTGGTTGCATTATTTCTTTATTTCTTCAATTCTATTCATCAAATAAAGAAATAATTTTTCAAAAATTAAAAAATACAACTTTATATTAATAATAAGTTGTATCATAAATACATAATAAAGGTAGCAGAGTTAAATAGATCATATTCATCATTCTACATTCGAGGTGATCATCAATAGATCCTATTCAGTCACGCATCAATACTATAACTATATGTTTTGAATTTATATTTAAGCATATATCAAAAAGCAGCTAGAAACTTCATCCAAAGTATCATAACAAGGATCCAGTGGTGAGAGTCTAAATAAGTCTATTTGTCCAGAGTCAATCATAGAACCTTCATGATGTTTCTTCCAGAAAATTTGACCTCCTTCACAATGTTTAATCTCTATTTATTTAAGGCTTATTCATATAATTATCGGAAGAAAAAAAATGATTTTTTTCATATGTTAACCTACATTATTCAATATGTTCGATGAAACTGTCATTTCTAATAATATTATCCCATTTTCAACTTACACCAACAATGGGTTCCTCCAAATGCACTAGAAAGGTGGAATCGTCCAAGCAATTTTATTTAATATTGATGTTTAGTCCAGGGGTGGCAGGTGCGGGGGGATCCTTCTAGATCCTAGAGGACAAGTTGAACAAACCTTTGCTTGGGGTCTTGGCTATAGGACCAATAATGAGGCCGAATGGTTGGCTCTCCTTCAGGGAATGAAAATTCTAGCTAACAAAGATCTCTCCAGGATTGCGATACTTGGAGATTCTCGACACATCATATATAAAATGATCAATGGATATATCACAGGCTTTATAAAATCACTCCTCTCTTATCTAAGCACTATGAATTCTACCACATTCTACGCACTAACAACGTTGCTGCTGACGCTTTGGCTAATACGAGGGCCTCCTTACCTCAAGGTCACTACTGCCTAAATGGCCAAAACTCTCACCCCAAAACTATACCCTAATGGATTTATGGAATGTAATTTTAGACCCCCACCGCCTTGAACTCACCCTTAAGGATCTTCATGAAGGTTCTAACGTTTTATATAAAGACTCTAAGGAGTTATGCGAAGGCTCTAATCCTTGTCACTCTACCCCTCCTCACCTTGCTTCCGCGTACCCTCCCTTCACCGCTGGCATCAATCTCATGGATCCTTGTGAAGGATCTCTTGCATTAACGTGTAGTCCCACTTCTCCCCACTCTCCTGTCGCGTGTCTCCCAACCTGCGTCGGCCTTTCCTCGATCCCTGA
The DNA here is from genome assembly GCA_001517045.1 of Pseudotsuga menziesii. Lineage (NCBI taxonomy): Eukaryota > Viridiplantae > Streptophyta > Pinopsida > Pinales > Pinaceae > Pseudotsuga > Pseudotsuga menziesii. Next base: position 217,793 of record LPNX011074978.1, read on the forward strand.
AGGTTTTAATTCTCATCTCCCTCGACTTAATTACTCCTGCACCTTGCACGCTCCAGGTCTTATCGTCCTCCTTAATATGTCTTCCCCCCGAAGCCTCCCTCACCCTCATTCTCCTCTTGGAAATGGTGTGCACTTTGTTCAGTACTTGATTTCTCCAGAGAGGATTTTACTGGACATTATCACAGGGGTTGATGAGGGCATTCTGCAGGAAATCCTGTGGGAATATCTTCCTCTCACCAGGGTTTTCGTAAAAGAACGACTGGCTCTCGCCACTTTCTTCACCTGCTTATGCTCTACTCATGCTGGGGTTCCCCTGTGTTTCTCGAACTCTAGTTCTAGGCTCAGTCTCTCCATTGACGACCAGTCTTTTCTAGAAGATAACAACTCAATTTTGGGTTGTAATTACTCAGGGTGGAAAGAAGGTGCAGTCAGCACTCTCTCCTATCGAAACAAAAAAGACCGTGACTCCCTCCTATAGGAACTCAACACTCTTAAATTGGTTCTTAGTGGTTTCTCTGTTGTTGAGCAGGACCAAGAGTTTGCAGGTGCAGTTCGGGCTCTCCATAGAAAATTTTCCAGAATATCAATTTCTCCCAGACAAGGTAGAATGGATCAGGCAAACGAGAATGCTGGGCTCGCAGACTTGAAGAAAAATCTCAGGTGTTTGTACGAAATGATGGCCATTGGCATTATGGACAACAAGGAAATTGCCCAAGAGGTGAAAAATATGGGGGAAGTGGTCAACTACACCTCATATCATATTAGTAATCATGACTCCAGGATCGACGATACCGAAAGAAACCTCAAGGAAATCATGGGCAAGGTGGACAGAATTCAAGAAGACCTCCAGCATTTGGTAAGCATGAATCAAGGCAGTAAGGATTTCGAAACTCCAGCAGTTGCAGCCCACTGTATGGAGGAGGAATCGGTTTTTCAACCCATGAAGCACCCAGGAAATATTTAATGGTTTCAATAGTTCATGTTTTTTTGTCTGTTTATTAGGGTATACACTACCTCAGGCCTTAGAAGTTATGTAAAAACTATGTGTGGAGTTCTTTGGTCATCCTTTTGGACCAGTTTTGTTTCATCCTTTTTTGAACTGCAAGAACTCTCAGTTCCCACTTTTTTTCTATAATGAATGGCTGTGCACAGCATGTTTTATATAAAACCTTTTATAGTTTCTGTTAAAAAAAATATTGATGTTTAGTCACTATTGATTTCAAATTTTGGAGACATTCACATTACGTTACGACAAAAAAAAATGTGGCAAACATTTTTCACAATATTCTGTTACATATTCAAAGAGTAAAGATAACAAGTTTCAAACTATGTATGGATTCATCTCAACCATTGTTGGCATTTCCATGTGTTGAAAGCATTATATATAAGTAGTACATAAATTTTTGGCATGTCTATGTGTTGCGATAGTTTTTTATAGGTGTTGCAATTAAAAAAAGAAATTTGAACTTTTTTGAATCCATACTTCTATCAATATTACATACATAAATGAAATGCTTGCTAATATGTATAGTACTTTAACCATTTATCACATATATTTTACGTAAATATCATACCTGAATGTCTATCAAGTATTTCCCATGACAAATAAATGTCTTTATCGAAACTTTTAGTTATAGTGACTGAATGTGAATGGAATGAAGAATTTTGCTAGATAAACATTACAAAACATTGTTACTCTCAGTTTGTATATGTATTTATCTCAAAATTTGCAGTCATTCACACGAATTTGTAGAATAATTTATAATTGTTATAATTCTATGGACAACTATTAACTTCTTATTGCATACTTATAGTATATGTTTAAAAGATATATTATTTAGTGTTAATGTTGCAATGCAACATTTTGAATGTTTTTTTTCAATTGTAACAATCCTTAATAGTAAAATATTCATTTATTTGTTAAGTTCACCAATTAGCATCATTTTATAAAAATAAATAAACATTTGACATCATTACAGTTAGAATTATTTCAGTTATATTTGTAAGATATTGAAATATACATTTACTTTTTATACATAGTTTTCTATGACTTTTTTTTTATTTGCATTATATTATAAATATATTAATAAATATGAAGTTAAAGTGTGTGTGTGTCCATTCTTATTAAAAAATGCATTAAGATTATTAAAAACGTTTCTACTTGAGATAGATGTGTCCCAATGTCAGAAGTCAAGGGACATGTGCTAAACCAATTAGTGAGGCCCCCTTTGCACATTTATTATTGGATGTCATACTAATATAGGACACAAATGACCTCAACAAGTGAAACTCTACATATAAATGCAACTGCCAAATGAATTTTCTCTCCAAGGTAGATGTGTTCCAATATCAGGAGTCGAGGGACATAACCTAAACAATTAAAATTCTTAGTATAAATTCAACTATTACATGAATCATCTCTTTCATATCAACATGTCTAAATGCCAAAACTCAATGGATATGTGATAAAACCATTGATGAGTCCTACCTTGCACATCCATTGTTGGATGCTAGGTTGACAAAGGACATGTCAATGGGCTCAAGAACTGAATCCTTGAATAGAAATGCAAGTCTTAAATGAATTTTCTCTTTGAAATAGATGTGTCTCGATGTTAAAATTCAAGATAAATGTGAAAAAGAAATTGGTGAGGTCCCATTTGCATGTCCATTATTAGATGGTAGATTAAGAGAGGACATGGCAATGATCTGAATAAATAAAACCATGAGCATGCAGGTAACAATTGTATGTGTTATGCAACTTACATTTTGTTATTTTCTATCATTTAATTATTATTGATATGTTATAGTTTTATTTGCAATGTCACACTTCTTCATTGTTATTGATTGTATTGTTTACTTATGATGATGTTCAAATTCATGATACCATATATGTTTTTTTTTTCCATAGCTTTTCCTTAAAACCAAAGAAGAATGAATGTTAAAAAATTCAACCAACGTCCAACTGTATGCATCAAACACCTTATAGATTAACCAAGGTTGAGACGTCGATTTCAAATCAATGTTCTACATCCCGGGAGAGGAAACCTTCCCAAGCCTGAAATTCAAAAGGAGATAGGGAAGAAATTCAACATGAATGATACACAAAAAATATTTATTTATGGTTTTTGTACATATGGGCAAAGATCATCACATTTTGGTTTGATATATGACCAGTATAGATCCATTTTAACTATGGCTCTACCAAGCGCCGAGAGGGATCAAGTTCTCTTGAGATGCCAACTCTTTTTAATTTACAAAAATGTCTAATAAGTATTCCTACTTGGGAGGGAAATCGTCAACTTACTTAAGTAATTTCAAAATAGGGTAAATATGAGTAGAAGAATGAGGTGAGTAACATTAATAATTTTTTAATCAAATAGTTTTCCAAAAATTGCTTTACTTGTCTCTCTTTAAAACTAATAATGAATGTCAAGAGTAGTTAATGAGTAAACTAATCCATATAAAATTTTAAAACTTAGATTTCGAGAATTAATTTGGAATTTGAAAATCATGTTAGCATCAAATGAATATTTTAAACATTTATCCAAATGTTTTTGAGAAATGACTTGTTTTTCTTTATAACTAAAAATGAACGTTTACATGTTAGGGTTAACCTTGACTTGGGAATGAGCAGGGATGTAAGTGGTTTAAAGCACATGGTTTAAGTGGCCAATGGTTTCTTGCTAGTTGTATTTTGCCAAAGTGAGCACGAGAGATGATCTTAGCCTTGGCCAACCAATAATAAATCTATTATTGAAGTTTGTTTTTTCCCTACTACTTTTTATTAAATTTTATATGTTCTTGGTTTTATAATTTCCTTTTACTAAAGTCAATTGAATTTTACTACTCAGTTTGTAAAATTGTGAGCATTGCCCTAATATGGTTGTATATTTTTTATTTTTTATTTTTTTAATAATAAGCCAACATATTATAAGTTTTTTTTACTTATTATTATTATTATTTTTATTTAGTTGACATGTGCCACGTGGGCGTTACAGATGGGACACATCTCACCTACCCATTTGAGCTGTAGAAAGCGCCTCTCGGCGCAACAAGCTAGAGGATGCAATAAAATATGAACCTAACCACAAGTTGCTGAAGAATGAAATTAGTGATTTTGGCACTAATACCCAAAAAAAATTGAAAAAAGAGCAAAGAATATTTGTGGTGCCATTCGAAGAAAAAAAGAGTTTTGAGCGACTCTTTTCATTTTGTTCATTTTTGTTGCATTGTATTTATTTCACAATATTTACACATGCATTTATATAGACGTCTTAAACATATTTTATAAGTTTTAATTCATTTTTGAATTTTACTTCATTCATAAACAATCCATTCTCGAATTGTACTTTATTTGTAAGTAGTTTAAAGATTTTTCTATGTTCATTTCTATGTTTAAAAAATCCTAACTATGTTTTTTTAATGTTTTTATTAGTTATTTGAAAATGGATCCCAACATTTGGAGTTTATTGCCACTCGAGATTTTAGAGAGTATTCTCCTATGGGTTCATTTTTCAACATTGATTCGATTTTGATCAATTTCTAAACATTGTGAAGGGTTATTGTCTAGACCAACTTTTGTTAGTGCTTGATAAAAGAACCATATAACAGAAACAAAGTTTTAATTCAATTGTGGAGACACTATCAAACTTTTGTATTGTATAAAAGTTTATCAATTGTATAGGACATACATCTTTGTTGCATGTCACTTATCCAAAATATAGATATACGATTGAATGTACAGTTGGTTCAATCATTTTTCTCTCTAAATATTGTCCACTGCCAAGGCATAAGGATTGTTACATTGTAAATCCATTCATAAAGGGTTTTTCAAATATATGTGTTATTGATATAGGATTCCATGGTTTATTTTCTCTCGTAGGAAACTCTGGTCAATAGAAACATGGATGGATACTTGTACGTCATCAACACAATGAAGACGGTTCTAATTTTTTTTATCTACAGCAATATAAAAAGAGTTTGGAGAGAAACCACTAGTATTGATGGTGAGCCTATCGCTCCTAAAGATGTTGTTTTTTATAAAGGTAAAATATATTGGATACATGTGAAAATAGTTCCTGATTAAGATGTCTTATATGTGTACAAAATGTACTCACTGAACATTGAATTGAATATATGGTGTGTGCATTCAATTTACATAGGATGTAGGAAACGATCTATGTGTATCACCATATACTGAAACCAACTGATATGTCTTGTGAATGATGGTTTTACAAGTATATGGTGCATAGATGAAATACATGATTTCAAACGTGGTCAACATCAAGTTCAACAAACAGAGGATCATTTCGAGGATGGTAGAGGGTTAAAATGGACCCTATTACAAGGCATGACAAGAAATATAAATACACATTGTTTAGACTATCTACCATTCTGAGATGTGGAAAGTTGTATACTAATGTGCAAGAGTGTTTAAATTCCATTCATATACTATGATTTGGAAACTTGTTGTATTACTCATTTAGCATTTGATGAAAGATCAACGTTTGCAAATCATAGTTTACCTATCCCAGCAAAAAATCAATTCAACAACATTATCATGTATAAGAATTTCTTTCCTCTCACTCCAAGCATGAATTCATTCAATGATGTTATCTCATTCCCTGCAACATGGTTTCAGTCCTTGCAAGGTCTTGGTATGTAATTCAATAGGTATTAATCATTGTAAGAACAATTATGTTTTGGTTTTCACATCATGTGCAAATTTTGATAAGTTTCGGTATTACATAAAACATGGAGTATGCCCATGCAACTTTTTGGAATGGAATTCAATATTCTCTAACCATTGTTGGATGAACTATGTTTTGACTTTTTGCATCAAATCAATATTTTCATTAGTTTTGGTCTAAAAAAAGAAAAAGAAATAACATTATTTGGTGTATAATATCATAATTTATTGGCTACATCATAAACTTAATGCAAACGATTTTTTACATCTTTGATATTGTACAAATAATACATCCATTTCTTTCACATAATGAAACAAATGACCAATTATGTTGATAGTTATACTAATATATCCGCTTATGTTGTGCTATAGATAATGCATGTATATCTTGTATTGAACAGTTATTGAGCAAATAAAATTTTCCACATATTCATTATTGTGGTTAAAATGTAAACATCCATGTGTATGTTGCTTTGGAATGTCTCATTGACTCTATCATTTTATATATGTTGTATTTTAAGAAAAGGAATTCTAATTATACCAAGAATGACTGAATGGGGTTGTTGAAAGGAAAAACAAAACATCCCAAGAAGCTTCCAGAACTATGCTCAATGAAGCAAAACTATTAGATTCATTTTGGAGAGAAGCTGTATACACAGTTGTCTACATACTTAAAAGAGGAAAACTCAGAGTGAATAAGGATAAGACCCCCTACGAATTGTGGTATGGAAGACCAGCCTCGGTCAAATATTTTAAAGTGTTAGGCAGTAACTGTTACATCAAAAGAAACGAGGATGGCCTTGGAAAGTTCGACTCCGGGACTGATGAAGGAATATTTTTAGGATACTCATCCACCAAAACGACATATAGGTGTTACAAGAAAAGGTTACATAAAATTGTAGAAATTGCTAATGTGAAAGTAGATGATATAAAACCAAGGAAAGAGAAAAATCTTAACAGTATTGAAAATACATGTGATGATGAAATAAAAGACTTGCAAAAGGACAAGAGCATTCATAACAAAGAAGAAGACAAATAGAAGGAAGATACACAGGAATATGATGAAGACTTCCCTAGACCTGACACTAAAACTCCTTCTAGAAGGGTACAAAAGGATCATCCGGAGTCACAGATCATGGGTGGTAAAAATGTTGGAGTCAAAACAAGAAGACAACTACCATATGTGGAACAAGCCCTACTCTCAATAGTAGAACCCAAGTACTTTACAAAATCCAACAAAAGTGATGAATGGGTCAAATCCATGAATGAAGAACTAGATCAGATTAAGAAAATGAGACCTGGGAACTTGTCCTAGGACATGAAGATAAGAACATTATAGGAACCAAATGGATTTTCAAAACAAGTTCAATTAAGATGGACAAGTAATAAGGAATAAAGCAAGATTGGTTTGTAAGGGGTATGCCCGAGTGGAAGGTATTGATTTTGAAGAAACTTATACTCTTGTAGATCGACTTGAAGCAATCAGAATGTTTTTAGCACTATCATGCCATAAAAACTTCAAAGTATATCAAATGGATGTCAAGTCTGCATTCATGAATGGAAAACTAGAAGAAGAAGTGTATACTGAACAACCTGAATGGTTTCTCTTATCTGAAAACAAAGATTATGTTTGTAAACTGAAAAGGGCACTCTATGGTCTCAAACAAGATCCAAGAGCATGGTTTTCAAGACTAGATAGTTACTTGAAACAACAGGGTTTTAAAACAAGAGTCACTGAAAGTAATCTTTACCTAAAAATCGAAGATAAAAATATGATCATTGTTGTTGTCTATGTGGATGATATCATTTTTGGAATCAATCTTCAAATCGTAAGTGTAGACTTTGTCTCTAAAATGAAGAAAGAAATCGAAATTTCAATGTTGGGTGAATTGACATTCTTCTTGGGATTGCAAGTCTGCCAAATAGACAAAGGAATTTTCATCTCTCAAACTAAGTACATCAAATATATATTGAAAAAGTTTAAAACGGAAGATTCCAAACCTGTTGGTACTCCTATGGTCACTAGTTGCAAGTTAAGCAAGGATGATGAATCTTTGGAAGTAGATCATACCATGTTTAGATCCATGATTGGCAATCTGCTATATGTGATAGTCACAAGACCAAATTTGATGCAAGTTGTTGGATTGGTGGCTAGATTCCAGTCATCTCCTGAAGAAACACATGTAACGACGGTAAAAAGGATTTTTAAATATCTAAAAAGTACCATGGAGTATGGTTTATGGTATCCAAAAGGACAAGACTTTCCCTTGAAAGTGTTTACTGATGCAGATTGGGAAGGAAGTGTTGAAGAACGGAAAAGTGGAGAAACATTCTTTTTGGGAAATTGTTTAGTATCATGGTCAAGTAAAAAACAATCCTCCATTTCACTCTCTACAGCAGAAGCATAATATATCGTTGCTGCATCATGCTGGACTCGGGTTATTTGGATGAAACAAACCCTAGAGGGTCTACTTGTAAAATATGAACATCCAATAGTGATCAACTATGATAACACTAGTGCTATAAATATGTCTAAAAATCATATCATGCATTCTAAGAAAAAACAAATACCAATCAAGTATCACTATCTAAGAGAACAGGTATCTCAAAAAGCTGTCAGATTAGAATACATTGACACAAAAGAACAGATTGCTGACATTTTCACCAAACCACTACCTAAGGAAGCCTTTGAGCATCTTAGATAGAAGATGGGAGTCATTCCTTTATAAAATCACTAAAAGAAGGAAGCGCAATCTCAGGGGAAGATATGATGATAGGGCGAGCTATCAAACAGAGAGGTCTCTTTGTCATTGGTGTCAAAGGGAGAGAATGAATAAAGATCTTGCCATCAATACTAAAGGGGGAGATTGTTGAGTAAATTAGTTGTCATTGATGTCAAATCAGTTATCAGAAGTCAAAGATATGGTGGCGGATTGAAGGTTGCAGGTACCATAATAAAAAAGGAATAACCCTGTTACAGGTTGCAAGTTGTAGGGTGAATGACAAATGAATAACCCTATAGCAAGTTGAACGACTGAGATCAATCACCCAATGTTGTTGTTGAATGAACTAGCGTAGAGGTTAAACACGTACAAAGTAATAAAGTTTCGATAAGGATTAATATTGGACGGTAGAGGTTAGTCCCGCCCTATATCCAGCGACTGAGGATCAGTTCCGCAAAAGATAGGCGAAAGGATGAAGTTCCGCAATAATCAAGATCGGACGGCTTATATTAGTCCCACACTAGATCCGACGATTAAGGATTAATTCCGACACTTAGGCAGAAAATCCAAAGTTCCGTAAAAGATTAAGATCGGACGGTTGAGATTAGTTCAGCTAAAAGAGATCGACGATGTGGAAGAAAAAATGCGAAAAGGGAATTGTGGAAGTAACGTTTAAATATTTTATGAACCCGCAATCTGGAAGATATAAGGCTAGGAAAGACTCCACAAGAGATCGATGGTGCCGAAGAAAGCTTGTAGAAAGAAGCTTGCGGAAAGTCGATATACAATTTGAGGGAATATCGCATCCTGCATCTCGCATCCCGCATCCTGCAATCAGGAGATCGATGATCAAGAAGAATCCTGATGAAGATCAATGGTGGAAAACTGACTTCCGCATTTCACAGTGTGGAAAGGAGTTTGTGGAAATTCAAAAGTGGATAGTCGACATCCCGCATCCCGCAATCTGGAGATCGACGCTGAAGAAGAAGCTCGATGAAGATCAACGATGGAGAATCGTTGAAATAGAAACTTGGTTCGGAAATACGATTTAAAAAAGGAAATTTGTAGAATAGATCATCGGTCTGAAGAGATCCACACAAAATATCAACTGTCTGAATTGTATCTAGTGAAGAAGATTACAGATGCACCAAAAAATGATAAACAGGGTTACGAAAATGAATTCTGAGATGTGGGAAGAATGAAACGTTGCCTTTGCTGAAGTGATGCGATGGTTGAATGGGTAGATAATGATTGGTTGTGTCTGTATATAAACAATCACGATCTAAAATGAAATATCACAGCTATGGAGAGTTGTGTTGATACGAAATAGGTATAGGGTATTTAAATAAATGAATGTGTAAAGAATTAAGTGTCTCTATTAGTAAGCTTGACATAGTCCAAAGTGAATAGTTTACAACTGTTCCAAAAGACTGAGAAAATCAGATCAAGGTGGCAGGGTGGTTCTAGGGCAAGACACATGTCTGCAGGGGGTCAAAGCCTCCTTCTAGTCGTATCTAGAGAACAGGGTGTCATAACATCCTTGTCTGTTGAAGCAATAAGAAAACCATAGGGGTGTTGTAGCATCCTAGTCTGTAGTTGCAAGCAAAACCTAGGGTGTGTTTTGCATCCTTTCTATAGTAGCAGATAAACAATTTTGTAAAATTTGTCTTATTAATGAGTTTGTGTTGGTGGTTTTCTCTTTCAGGTTTCCATGATAAAATTCGTGTCTTAATTGTTGATTTTTGTGTATTTTATTTATAAAAAGACAATACTGATTCACCTCCCCCCTCTCATTATTGTGGGATAAACCAACACCTTCCGCCTTCGAAATTCGGAAGTTGGAAACATAACCTTTCAACGTAATTACTCAGCCACGTTATGCCTTCCTGCTTTCCACCCTCTAGTGCGGAACTCGAGAATCAAAAGAGCAACAAATGATGGAATCCTCTATCCATGATTCTGCCTTCCGCATTCCGCCTTTCTGCTCTCCAGTGCAGAACTCAGGAATAAGAAAAACTATCAAACAAAGGAAACCTTTATCCTTGTTTCTGCCATCCGCATTCCTCCTTTTCGCCCTCTAGTGCGGAACTCGAGAATAAAAGAACTTAGCTTTCGACCTTGGCATTTTCTGTACTTCGAACTTCCTCTTTCCGATCTCGGACTTTAGAAATCGGGAAGTTAACTTTTCCTTAGAATTTTTCTGCACTTTTCCGCTTCCGCCCTCTGCTTCCCATGGGCGGATCCAAGGGTGCGGAAAACCCACATGCTGTCTTGTTTCAACTGCTCTCTTCTTATTTATGCCTTCCTCCTTCCCTAGGCATATTTCAAGGGGAGGAAATGCTAAGTCATAAGCATTTTGACTCTGTAACTAGGATTTTAGCCTTCAAGGACTTAGGAAAAAATGCATGAAACATACAATGCATAAACTAAAGTAAAATGCAGGAAAATATACACAAGTAAACCTCTACTTAATCGTCAATAAGCATTCAACATGTACATAACAATTTATAGGCAATTACAATGTAGAATATCAATACAACAGAATACCTATCTTGGATGATAAAGTTGTCTCGCAACTACCTATGTCATTGCAACATTCCACCCAACCATAGGCAAGTGTGTTCATTAATCTCTCAACACACTGCCACCCCTGAGTTGGCCATTATTTCCACAAGCAACTAGGGAACAACAGGCTCACATATATCCAACACACATCAAAACATAGGAAAACCAACCTACAGTTGGGTTTCTCAAACTAGCCAGCCAAGGATTACACACAATGCCAATAACACAACAAGACACGTTCAAACCAGCTAACAGTTGCATTTCTCAGTCTGCTAAGGCAGTGGGGAGGAAGAATTGCTAAGCTAGTGAGCTCAACCACAAATATATGGACACCTTCACTAGGTCTATCCATGTTGGAATACCACAACACCTACACACCCAACACAAGGAAGTATTCCCTTCACTGCTACACAATTCCTTCAGGCCATACCTTCCCTCCCAGTGCTCTTCAGGGTGTGCATACAGGATTTTCCAACCCCTCTTTATTTGTTTGTGAGGTTCCTCTCTTCACTAAGTTTATAATACAATTTTGGGCCTCTTCCACTCCTAATTCTTTCATACCAAAATAGTGATGCACATCACAACCATCCACAAGGAAAACACAACCACACCAGCTCCACTCTGTAACACAAAGAAAACAGTGTCTCATACCATAATAACACCCAGGAAAACTTTGCAGAACCACACTTTCACAACTCAGGGTGGTCAGAACACCAACAACGCGCATGAAAAAACTGATCAGAATGATCGAATGGTCTAGAACAACCGAATGGTATAATGATCAGGAATAATGAATAGAATGGTTTCCTCCCACAACGAGGAACAACAACAAAACCTTCTTGCGACTGAGAGAAATGACGGACTAGCATGCATCCACATGCTTCCTTGCGTCAAAAGAAAGATTGCGGCTTCCCAGACTGCAGACTTGTAGACTTGCTCAGACAAGCAATCAACCTGCCATGCCTTGCTCTGCCCAAGGAATTAACTTCCTCAACCAACTTCTAGAAGAAATTGATGATTGAGGACAGAGGACAAAAAGGTAGCTGAGGGTTCATGGGTTTCCCCATTGACATCTGGTCACACCCTATTGGCTCAGGGGGTTTGACTAACTCCCCACCCTATCCCTCTTGGAATCATGCCCCCATCTCTTTCACGTTGTAGTCCCATAACTAGTTGTGGTATTTTATTAAATTGTGTATTTACATTATATTCAAAATATGTTGTGCTTGACTTAGCACTATCACCATAGGTGTCAACCTTAGTCACCTATACAAAACACCATATCAATGACAGGGCCTTGGCCTTGAGCTCCATGCCATGATCTCAATAATATATACATCATGTACAATTCAATACCATGGTGTCAAAACCAGGGCACACATCCCCCCCCCGGGGTCAAAACCGGGGTGTTACAATATTATGGAGGAGAAACTCTTTCATTTGCAAACTATTGTGAACTTGGTCCAAAACATGATCCTATATAATCTTATCGAGGAGGCATACAACCCAATGCAAGTATATTTCTTACATTTTACAGTTTGTCAACTGGGTCTAACCTGAGTGGTTGTTTGATGGAATATTATCCTCCCCACCTAGATTATATTCCCATAAGTTTCATGTTCAGCTCATAATGAGTATATTGTTATATATTGTTGATTGGCATTATTCCCTTAAAAAATCTAGGGTATGCCCTAGGTACCATCCTTGAAATGAAGGGAAGTGTCTGGGGGTTTACACTATAGGATATTTACCAAGAAAAAATAAAGGATAAAAATCACAACCCAAGTTTGACAATGTCTTGGCAAACCAAAAGTATACTTATTACCTTGGATCAATGTCATGACTCAAGTACGACAATGACTTGGAAAAAACAAAATGGAGAGCCAAACTGGTGACTTAACAAAACTCAACAATAACTTCACTTATTAAAAAATAAATGTATATAAAACACAATTTATTCAAGAAACATAAACTCAACGAACTTATTAAACTTGGCAATAACACAACAAAATCACTAAACTTGAAAATAACTCATTGAATTTGACCAAAATGGAGCAAGTTTTAACTAAAATATGAGTTCAATTCATCATTCTGGCAACCTAAGTTACAACTCACCAAGATGGCAAGTTGAGTTTACTCATGGAGTACTCCGCATACTCGATGAAAATTTTGACAAAAACATGGATCTTTAATCTACAAATGCCCTAATAAGCATTATCTTCAAACACATCTTTATACCAATCAATTGTGTACCTATCGATAATCATAAATCCCTATAACTATTGTAACATGAGCATAAATAGAAAATTAAACTCATAAACTAATTTTGTTTAAAAATTTATATGATAATGGTCTAGTAGATGGATGGGATATTATTACCATTACAATTTTAATTATGTTAACCTCTCTATATTCCAAAGGAAGACTTTGAAATTCTAGTGCATTGTGACTAACTTGGAATGGTAGTGGTTACCCATTTCATGTGCCTTGTTTCTACTTGGCCATGAACTATTGTATGCATACAAGATATTAAACAATAATGACCATTTTCTCCCAATGGAATTAATTATAGATAGTATAGCTTATAAGCATCTAAAATTGAAGTCTAGAGTGAAGATATTGTGAGTTATGAATATTATATTATTACAAAGAAATAATATTAGTAGGTATTATTCAATAAAATGGAAATATTGTTAGAAATCAAAGGCTTTTACACAATGAAAACTAATTACATACATGATTGCATTGAAAGGCACATTTTACAAACCTATTATCTGGGAGATTGTAATGTTTATATGCACTATCCATAATGGTTAAATTGGTTAACAAATAGGAAACAAATAAAATCTCTTTTTAATAAAATATATAATAATAATTAATTTACAAACATGTACACACACATAACGACCTATATCCATCTTAACCCCGGATCTATAAAGCACCAAGAAAGAGAACCAATCCCTTAAGTGAAAATGTTTTTTTTACAAATAAATATAAGTCAATATTATTCTAAATTACCACAGTAAAAATACAAGAAAAAATCAAACATAAAAACCATATATAAACAAATGTACTACTAGTATTTGAGTTGCAATCCTTACATTCATTTCAAACATTTCAAATTACATTCCATTAATGTTTAATTTACTTTTGCTAAATATTTAGAATTGCACATATTTATTGATAATTTGAATAGTGTGCATTTTCTTATCAAGGACAATTAATTTCACAACTCATAAAATAGATACCAAAAGTGTTGATTATACAACATCAGGAGTCATTCTTTGGACTTGTTAGTCATATCAAAGTCGTGACTTGTGAGTCATATCAAGTCCTATATATATATATATATATATATATATACTCATATGATTGAGGTGGTGGTGTTTTATTCTAAAGCCTTATGGATGATATCAAGAATGAAGACTTGCGGGTTATATCAAGTTGGACTTGTGGTTGATATCAAGTCAAATGATTCTCATGTGTTATCCAGGGAATGGATACTCATAGAGGTGAAGTGCTTTGCATGTTGAAACACAAAATGTTATGTGATATATTACTAACTATGGTCATTTGAGATGGATAAAGCTATTAAGTCTCCTCTAGAGTGAATTACTTTAGCACATGATGATATGGTTCGAGAGTAATATTATATGATCATAGCATGTGACAATTCTTCTGAGTATAATATGATATGATATATTACTAATGTTAACACATAGACCATGCATTATAGATAAAGAAATAAACGAATAAAGAGAATTCAAATTTCCCATGCAGAAGATTGGATGAAATCAAGTTATAAAGCTACAGTTATAAGGTTTTAGTTAAAGATGAATGTCGCAATCATTGCTTCAGTTAAAGCATCAATTGGAATATTAATGTATGCATTCGGTTAAGAAATTAAGAAACTTACAGTAGTCCATGCAAAGTTAATAATAGTAAATAAAATGTTTTGCATGGATGACACTTAAGTTGAAGCACTATGACACTTAAGTTAGCATGTTAACTAAGTGATCAATATCCAGTTAGAGATTGAGTTCACTCTGATATCAATTAAAGATCAGTCAATGTCCATGACTGAAGGTATGGCACGTCAATTGTTCAGGATGAAGATTTCAATGCATGGATTGATTATTCCAAGAAGGCTATTCGAAATTGTAATGCATGGGTGCATAATTGGCATGCAACCATTCTCCTTAGTTTGCATGGAAGTGTATTTGGATTGTTATTATGTTCTAGGCACATGAAAAGTTCAATACAGTTGTTATAGTGTGATCTCTATTCTCTATGGCTATGTGTTCTCTCTTATCGGGCAATATTCTATTTTGTAAAATCCATCCTCTGCAATCTATGTATTATACTCTAAATAATTGTTGGGGGTTTTCATCCTCTCTATTTTGAGAGTTTTCCCCGACATACATCTTGTGTTGTGGATGACTTATTTATGTGGTTGAATTTTTTCATGGTTCATTGATTTAATGTTTAGTATTTTCGCATTGATAAAAGTTTTAAAGTTCAAAGGTATTCAATTTTTCTCAAAATATTAACTTGGCATCAGATCTTAAGGCGTGAAGGAGCTGAGTTTGTGTAAGAAACTAGAATTCTATGTAGATCCTAAGGATTGAGCAAATTTTCGAAGCCATGGTATCGATCTTCGTCCAACCAGAAGACCATCTCAAGGGAACTTCTAACTTCAACACATGGAATGCGAGAGTATTGAACATTCTTGAGGAGCATGACCTATATGGCTACATATCCATTCTGGTAGAGGAGCCTACCACCAATAAAGGATGAATAAACTTCAAGAAAAACTAAGCAAGATCCAAGCCAATCATCTATGATTTAGTTAAGGAAAATCTCATGCCCGTGATCATTCTATTGAAGACCACAAATGAGTGTTTTGATACACTCACCAATATTTATGAGAAGAAGGCCCTGAGTAAAAAGAGGGATTTGAAGAATAAGCTACGAAACCTAAAGAAGGAGTTCAATGAAGGAAATATTTCCCTCACGACAAGAATGAATATTTTGACATATCGAAGGTCCAGTGCTACAAGTGTCTAAAGAAGGGTTGTTATGCAAAGGAGTGCAAAGCAAAGAAAAAGGGTGAAGATCCGGTTCATGCTTCTTCAGCTAAAGAAGATGAACCTCCTCAGGAGAACTCATATGAATAAGAAGACGATGATCATCGTAAAATGTATTTTCCTTAGTGCAAGAAAGCATTCACTCCAGTGTGCATGGGATCCTTATTTCTCATGCAAAGATTTGCTACCTATTGCAAGAGAGTTTTTTTTTCAAAGTTTTAAGTTGCATAGAATAAATAAGGCCTTAAGTAGTCTCTGTAAGGATGCAAAGATCAAGAGGGAGTGTACACAAAACAATAAAATATAATTCTTTGTATTTTGATTGTTATATGGTTTTATAAATCAAATATGAAGGGTTTTGAATGTGTGTCATTACAGTTGTTTACAAGATCTGTATTCCTGGGATTATGAATTATGTTATGGTCTAAACATTTTAAGCATAATCGTTATTGTCTTTGTTTTATTGGAAAATAATAGATCTCATGAAACACGTGTTATGACTAAATATATAAGGGTTGCATTAATTTCTTTCATGAGATGTGAATATAGGGCTGATATAAGGCTACAATTTTCATGAAATATATAGGGCTGCATAAATATTTATGAATATAAGGATGAAGTTTTCATATGAATACGGAGCTGCATAAAACTTCATGAGATATGAATGGGGTTATGATAAAAACATTCGTTAATATATGTAAATAATCGTATAAATCATTGCAAACATATTAAAATATTCATGTCATTGAACTTCATGAGATATGGTTATACTGAAACATTGGTTAAAATATTTGCATGTTTGTATGAAATATTTTCCATTGCATTGAATTGACTAGATTATGCAAGGTTGTTGATAACTTGACAAAATTTGGCTTGTAGGGAAAGACTGTATGCTATGGCCTACAAGTATAGAATAACATGCATTCATTCCAATGGAAAATATTAAAAGAAAGCAGAATGTTGTGAAAGTGAGAAGCTTCAAGGACCAGATTGGGAGGACCCAATGTTTTTATGAGAAGAAACCTCTGGCAATATTTCATCTATAAGGAAGCCCTAATATAAATGAAGAAGATTCCTAAAAGTATTTTTATTTTGTTATAGTTAGACTCATGTATGCATAGTGGTGCATGAGTCTTCAAGATGAAGGACTAAGTTTATTATTCTTACATTCAGATGTTGAGAAATAGAAGCTAGATTTGCTAGTTATTGAAAGACCAATGGAACTAGTTAATTAACCTCCTGTGTGGTGCTCATATTCCAAAGGGAGCTATATTTAAGAATCTTGGATAATTCTTGCATTTAGAAGTGTAGAAGTCACTAAGATTTTCCTCTGTTGAGGAAAATGTTTATTATAGTTCCTGAAAGGATTTAGAACAATGGACTATAAGTCCATGACCACACACATGAAGATAAATCTGATTTCTATTCAGATTTGAAAGATCTTACAAGATGTTGAGAAGATCCTAGATATACCTAGTTAGCAACGGGATTGAATGTATGCTTTGCAATCAGTGCATACTTCATGTGCAACAAAGAATGTGTTGTAGTACCTACTTGGTACGAGTGAATGTAGATTCAGACGTCTCAGGGAGATATGGATTTTGACTACTATAGTGATCGAGAAAAGTCACATCAAATATGTGGCTCCAGATAGAGCATGTTGTAAAGTAGTAAAATATTTAAGAGCATGTTTTAAGCCTCTGTCTAAGACAAGCTTGATGTAATACAAAAAGAATTCTCTAGTTGAAGAGGGAGTATTGATGCGTCTCAAGAGGTAGTAGCAGATAGAATCCACACCAATTAGTCATGCCTTGGTGAACATCATAGAGAATGGAAAGCTCTCAGATAACTTCTCTAGATAGTAGGAGATTCTAGAATTCAAGAAATGTTGAACATTGAAAGGAAAATATGAGATTTCTTTTCTAAGAGAATATTACACATTTAACGTGTTGTAATTTTTTTTGTATATGATGGATTGTAAATCCATAGTTTCTAGTTTAGGGAAACTTTAGTTTGGATTGGATCCAAATGATGCTACCATGGATAAGTAGCTTGTTGGTCTATTAATATAAGTAGTAGACCTGTTGTATTTTATGTTTATTACTAAGCATATGTTAGAGTACCTTTGAGGTACATTAGAATAGGTCATTTATTGTATTTTGATACATAATATACCTATTATATAGCTTGGGATTAGCTATCTGTATTGCGGTTAGTACTACAGAAGCTAATTGTATTGCGGCTAGTACTATAGAAGCAAGGTGTATGGCATATATTACTACATAAGAAAAGTATATTACATATAGTACTACCTTCCGAGGAGTAGTGTATCTTGAAAAGCTACCTACTAGGGTGAAAGACTTGAGCCTACAATTATTAGGTGTTAGAGCCAATTTTTCTAAAAACCTGG
This sequence comes from Pseudotsuga menziesii, assembly GCA_001517045.1. Lineage (NCBI taxonomy): Eukaryota > Viridiplantae > Streptophyta > Pinopsida > Pinales > Pinaceae > Pseudotsuga > Pseudotsuga menziesii. The sequence continues at coordinate 236,267 of LPNX011074978.1, forward strand.
TGTTTCATGTTTATTTGAAACACATTAAGATGAAGTATCACTTCATCGAAGTCATGCTCCTGTAAGTTAAGACTTCAGTACATTTCTACTGAAGGGAAGATTGCAAGAATATAGATGTGATGATAAAGCCTCTATCTATAACGAAGTATGGGTACTAGGAGACAATCTAAGTATGGCAGAAAATTCCTGTATGGAAGAGAATTCCTGGAATAGCAAGAATGCCTTCCTCATTGAGAGGGAGTGTTGATTGTACAACATCACGAGTCATTCACCAAACTTGTGAGTTATATCAAAAATGTGACTTGTGAGTCATATCAATTCCTATATATATCCTCATATGAATGAGGTCGTGGTCTTGTATTGTAAAGTATTGTGGATGATATCAAGACTGAAGACTTGTGTGTTATATCAAGTCGGACTTGTGGTTGATATCAAGTCAAATGATTCTCATGGGTCATCCAGGGAATGAATACTCATAGAGGTGAGCCTCCAATTATAAAGGTGAAGTGCTTTGCATGTTGAAGTACAAAATATTATGTGATACATTACTAACCATGCTCATTTGAGATGGATAAAGCTATTAAGTCTCCTCTAGAGACTTATCACCTCTAGAGTGAAATACTTTAGCACATGACTATATGGTCCGAGAGTAATATAATATGATCATAGCATGTGACAAATCTTCTGAGTATAATATGATATGATAGATGATTAATGTTAACACATAGACCATGTGGTAAAGATAAAGAGATAATGAGAAAAAAAGAATTTGAATTGCCCATGCAAAAGTCTGGATGACCTCCAGTTATAAAGCTTTAGTTAAATATGAATGCCTCAATCTGTGCTTCAGTTAAAACAACAGTTGGATATCAATGTATGCATTCAGTTAAGTAATTAAGAAACTTACAATAGTCCATGCAAAGTTTATAATAGTAAATAAAATGTTTAGCATGGACAACACTTAAGTTGAAGCACTATGACACTTTAGTTAGCTTGTTAACTAGGTGATCAATATTCAATTAGAGATTGAGTTCATTATGATATCAGTTAACTATTAATTAATGTCCATGATTGAAGGTATGGCACATTAGTTGTGCATGATGAAGATTTCAATGCATGGATTGTATATTTCAAGAAATCAATTCGAAATTGTAATGCATGGGTGCATAATTAGCATGCAACCATTCACCCTAGTTTTCATGGAAGTGTATTTGGCTTGTTATTAGTGTGCTAGGCACATGGAAAGTTCAATACAATTGTTACAGTGTGATCTCTATTCTCTATTGCTCCATGTTTTCGCTTATCGCACTAGCTACTATTTTATAAAATCCATTCTATGCAATCTATCTATTATACTCTAAAGAATTGTCGAGGTTTTTCATCCTCTCTATTTTGAGGATTTTCCATATGATACATCTTGTATTATGGATGAATGATTTATGTGGTTGAATGTTTTCTCGGTTCATTGATTCAGTGTTCAGTATTTTTGCTCAATAAAAGTTTTAAAGTTCAGATATATTCAATTCTGTTCAAAATATTGTTTGTTGTTAATCAACATTGTTCGCTAAAAAATATAGGGTCTACCCTTGGTACCATCCTTGAAATGAAGGGATGTGCCCATTGGTTTTCCCTCTAGGATATTTACCTAGAAAAAAAAAGGATCAAAATCACATCTCAAGTTTGATAATGCCTTGGCAAAACAAAAGTATATTTCTTACCTTGGATCAATGGCATTACTCAAGTTCAATAATGACTTGGAAAAAACAAAATGGAGAGCCAAACTTGTGACTTAACAAAACTCAACAATAACTTCACTTATTAAAAAAACAAAGTATATAAAACACAAATTATTCAAGGAATGTAAACTCATCAAACTTATTAAACTTGACAATAACTCAACAAAATCACTAAACTTGAAAAGAACTCATTGAATTTGACCAAAATGGAGCAAGTTTTATCCAAAATATGAACTCAATTCTCCACGTTGGAAACCTGAGTTATAACTCCCCAAGATGGCAAGTTGAGTTGACTCATGGAATACTCAACATACTCAATAAGTCCTTTGACAAAAACTTGGATCTTTAATCTACAAATGCCCTAATAAACATTATCTTCAAACACATCTTTTTACCAATTGATCATGTCTATCGACAATCATAAATCCCTATAACTATTGTACCATGAGCATAAATACAAAATTAGACTTCTAAACTAGTTTTATTTAATAAATTTCTATGATAATGGTCTAGATGGATGGGATATAATTACCATTACATTTTTTACAGGGTCTCTAAATCTCTCCATATTCCAAAAGAAGACTTTGAAATTCTAGTGCATTGTGAACTAATTTGGAATGGTAGTGTCTACCGCTTTCATGTGCATTGCTTATACTTGGTCATGAACTACTATATGCATAGGAGATATTGAAAAAATAATGACCATTTTCTCTCAATGAAATTAATTATAGATAGTATAGCATATAAGCATCAAAATTGAAGTATAAAGTAACTATATGGTGAGTTATGAATATTATATTATTACAAAGAAATAATATTATTAGGTGGTATTCAATAAAATGGAAATACTAAGTTAGAAATCAAAGGCTTTTACACAATGAAAACTAAGTGCATACATGACTGCATTGAAAGGTGCATTCTACAACCTATTATGTGGGAGATTGTAATGTTCATATGCCCTATCCACAATGGTTAAATTGGTTAACAAATAGGAAACAAATAAAATCACTTTGTAGCAAAAAAATATAATCACAATTAATTTACAAACATGTACACACCCATAACCGTCTATATCCACCTTAACCGTTGATCTATCAAGCACCAAGAAAGAGAACAAATCCCTTAAGTGCAAAGGTTTTTTACAAATAAATTTAAGTCAATATCATTCTAAATAACCACAATAAAAATACGAGCAAAATTCAAACATAAAAACCATATATAAACAAATGTACTACTAGTATTTGAGTCACAATCCTTACATTCATTTCAAACAATTCAAAAATACATTTCTTTAATGTTTAATTTAATTTTGCTAAGGATTTAGAATTGCACATGTTTTATTGATAATTTCAATAATGTGCGTTTTTCTTATAAAGGACAATTAATTTCACAACTCAAAATAGATACCAAAGAACATTTTCATGTGTGTAATTTCAATTAATGTCGATTGGTGGTTTATATGGACATGTGAAGCCTACATGTGCAAATGAGAAGATAGTAAATGCCAATTGGAGAATGGAATGGAAATGCAAAGCCAATGCCATGCAGAAAAATCCACCATACTTCTTCTATATCCTTAGATTCAACATCACCTCGATGACATGTAGAAAACTCTACCAATCTTCATCTATATCCTTGGATTCAACATCGCCTTGGAAAATGGCATGCAATTTCTCTACTAGAAAATACATAGTAGTGTAATCCACATACACAAGACTAGAGAAGATGATGAAAATGCACTGGAGGGAAACGAAAATGAGGAAGAGAGGTTAACCAAAAATAAAAATTGCATGGAGATTATTCTCAATACCCATTACATCACATTAAAACTTAATATTAGTTGATAATGTTGATCACCATTTTTATTGCTTTTGTTTTTTACAATTTATTCTTTTCAAATGCTTATAAACAAGTAAGGGGAGCTTCCATGTTATTGTTTGTGCATTCATAGAAATCCTTTCTCAACATAAACAATGGGGAAAGATTCCTTGTTTGTCTACACCTCTCTATAACCAATGATTGTAGCTTGCTGATAAATACTATAATGAAGTGCTTGTACTAAGACCAACTACATGGTAGTATGTGAAGATGGTGGATTCTGAACATGAAGATGGTGGATTTTGAATATGATATCATGCCACATTCTCCCTTGGCTGTTCTAGCATGTCTTAGTCTGATAATATTTATTCTGCTTTGGGGTCATAGTTCAGCCTGAAGATGGTGACATGTTGGGTCACCCACCAATGTCCAATTCCCCGTGAGGCATAAATAAGCAATTGGCCCAAATGCAAGTCCTTGGTGATTTTGATTGGAGAGTAACCCATATGTAAAGACAGTTGACATTGAACATAATATCATGCCACATCCCCCTTACCTAATTTATGATGTCCCAATCTGAATATTTTCATTCCACCAACAATGGGGTTGTCGGTGATGAAAAAGGTGGATTCACAATGGGGTTTTCGGTGATGAAAAAGGCGGCATGTCAAGCCACCCAGCAAGATTCAATGCCCCAGAAGGCGCAACTAAGTCGTGCTTTTGTTAGAAGAGTAACACTGTGTCATGGCAGCTTAGCAAAAGGAAATTGTTTTTTATTATTGGTTCACCCTTTGAGGATCATCTCGCTAGTGAAAATGGGATGCCTATGGTGCTTCCATATGCAAACCGGACTGGAGTTTAAAGAAGCACATTCCAAAAAAAAACATAGTCTACTTTGTTTACCAATGCTCATCATCAATGAATATCATTATTCCAAACATCAACCAAATTCATGGAAAAATTTAATCATTTTCTTCCAATGTCTATTGGATCTATAGTTTTCTCAGTGTGAGCTTTAAAATCCAAGGGCGGTTATTACTCAAATTAGAAATCTGTTTATAATGTCTGCCAAGCTCAGTTGCAGAAAACAACTAAACTACCCATTTACCAGCACCGGAAACTTGCAAAAACGAAGAAACTTGAAACTTCTCAGAAATTCCAAAGTGCCCATTAGGGGCATGGAATCCATTCGTTTCTAAATCAAACTACAAATTAACCATTCGTTTTCAACAGTAGACACATTTCCACATTCTGTGCAAGTTAACTGCCATGGTCATAGATAATTCATTTCCTGCGAGTGCTATAAATTCTTAGAGCCAGCTTTAAAATCCAAGGTCAATTATTGATCAGCTCTGAAATATGTTAAAATCAGAGCTAATTGAGGAATGCAGATATTAAAGAGCACATAAAATCTATGTAGCACGGGAACCGTTCCCGGCTTTTAGGAAACTCGTTCCCAAAGTTCCGACGTTCCAGGGAACTTTGGAACTTGTAGGAAACTTTCCCAATCCAACGGAAACCGTTCCAGATGGTTGGGAACTTATTGGGAACTTTTACCCTCTAAAAACGGGAACTTTGGGACTTCTTTTTGCGCGTTTCCTTCATTAGGAACTTCCACGCATTCATGATCGCCATGTTGGTTGGTAACAACATTCCTATTTCCTTGCGATCGTACATATATAAAAATTCTCTAGAAAACTAAGTTGCAATAAAAGTTTTTTTCGTGCTACCTTGTCGAGTTGGTGAACTGATCTCTATTTAATGCCCGTTCTAGAGTAATCACTCATCCCTACGCTGAATTGCACTTATCGAGCTAATCAATAATAAATGTAAATCTATTTTGAATTTTTATATATTATTAAATAAAAGAAAATAAATTTATTTATTTTACTATTTACTTTATGAATAAAAAGTAAACTTTTAATTAATTGGAAATGGTTTTAAATCTTATTTTAAATCTAAATTCATATATTACATTCAAATAAAAAATATCTTGATTTTTATTTTATAATAATTTAAACTTGAATAATTATATACCTTTGCAAGTTTTGTAAACATATAATATTCTAATAGATTTTAACTAAAAACTTACCCTATACATATAGCCACAAATATAGGAACTATAACTTCTAAAAGTCCCCACTTTAGAAAGATCTTACCTTATATAATCAATGATGTGGATGGTAATCTAGATTTTATTGCCATTTCCATCTGCCAAGAGGTTCTAGTTACAACCCTAATACAAGGGATAAGTTAAGTCATTTGATTTGTGTCAATGTTTCTTTTTTTCTCTATTTTTCTTCTCTTCTCATGTTTTTTTAATTATTTTTTTTTAATATATTTTTAATATATATTATTGGCTTTCCCAACCTGCCGTTCCTGCAAATTTGGGGGAAACTTCGTATCTGACACTCGTACCCACGCTCCGTAAGTTCCCGCATTCCGGAAACTTGTGCAACATAGCATAAAATGTTTCAGATGAGTATCACCACACGAACGAATGCCCAAGCATTAAATTTCTGAAAGTGCTCTACGAACAAATTTATAGGAAGGAATGCATCATCCGCATTTGAAAAAAAGCACAAAAAAGGACTTTGACAAAAACTAGGCCCATAAGCTATATCAGCATTTGAAGAAAAGCTCAAAATATAGACATCAGAAAGCAAACATAATCTTATATCTGATAAAGCGAACTGTTTTACTTTCAGTTACATTTCCTATTAAAGATGTTGGCATCCATGAAATAGCAACACGCTTGCTTGCCTGAAGAAAATGTGAAGGTTTGCATTGCCTTCCTGTGGTGACAAATATAAACTTTCATTTACACTTCATGCTTTACATAAGCGGTGTTTGATTTAATCGTGACAAAGAACCCAATAAACAGCATTACAGGCACACGCATTATATATGACAGTATAAAATTTGCTCCAAGCTTCAAATATAGGCTGTCAAATAACTTCAGAAAGTTGCAAGCATATAATGTTGTTTCCCAGAACTTTCTAAGAGCTATTCCATGGAATCAAAAAGCAGAAAGAACTTCATAAAATTGGGATTTTCCATTTAACGTTCGATATATACTTCAAGGCAAAACTATCCTTCAATTTTCCAAGCCATTTGGCTTACTTGCGGGCGAGCTTGAGTCACGAGTGTGATTTTTACGTGAAAGACGAATAATAAACTTCTCAATTTTCTTGCCATCGTTTTGAGATAACCTGAGAGCCTCCTGAAAAGAATCATCAAGGGACATAAGCAATCCGCTGTATCATAAGAACAATTGGGAAGGAAAAAGGAAAAGACAAACATTCCAACAAGAATATGAGCAGGGTGACCTTTTTCCCAGGTATTTCCCATTTCCCACAATATTATTAGAGCCACAAACATAAATCCTAAATATTATTTATAATGATCGATTTCTCTATTTATTGCGAACTTTTCTCTGCAAAATAGGAACTACCTGATCCCCGTTTTCTGTGGAATCTGACTTTAGCTTTGAACTAGAGTCCAACAATCCACTTTCAACCATGTCAAACCTGTTTGGTGTCATGAAATTATCTCTACGAACTCCAGTCTTCCGCTTGGCTCTAGTCCATTGCTGCAGAGCAGTTCTACGTTCCTTTTCAGCCTGCATCTCAGCTCCTTTCTGTGATAACTTTCGTTGCCGCCTGACCCGTCCATTTAGACTTGGCTCTTCTGCAATGGTTTGAAAGTGCTTTAAGTGTTAGCAGTTAAGCAGATAAGTAACTCTCACAGTACTACCCCCATTAGCATTGATATTAGAACACCCTAAGACATTATCACCTTTACACCGTAAAAATAGCGAATTGGTTTTGAGAAATGGAGATTATAAAGTTCACTAACGTGTGTGTGGCCTCACAAATCACAACTGTAAGGCCTTGATGGTTTATCTTCAGCAAAACCCTAAGATTTCTCGTCAGCAAAACCAGCCATACACTGAAAGTGAGAGAATGGAAGAGAAAGTGAATGACAAATGATTTGCGATTCTTGAATTGCTCAACATGGGATTGACTTCTAATCTTAATTGACCTTTTACAGTAACAAATAATCTGGCAGTTACAATTCCTTTTGCCAGATAAGTAGCAGTTGCACACAATACATTACAATCTATGTTGCACTGGTCTCTGGCACAGGGGGACACGGGACGCAGAGACAAGTTTCCGGGACGGCTAGAGGGCACCCCCAATTTTTCAGGGGACAGCAGGTTGGGGACGGGAATTTTATATATATATATATATATATATATAAAGTAAATACATTGAGATTAAAATCAGAACATATTTGCAGCCTTTGATTGAGATAAATGAGTCATAAAAATCAAAATCAGAACATGTTTGCAGCAGAAATTAAAATATCTTCCATGTAAACTTTATCAGAAAACTGAAAAACATAAAAATTTGAATTTAAATTTAAAAGTCAAGAGTTATGAATCATTCATGAAACATAAAAGCCTAAAGATGTGATCACATAAAGTCTTTAAAACTTGAAATTCATATGCAAAAAGAAGAGCCTATCCAAGCATAAATGATAGTCCATAATGGCAAAAATGCCCAAAATAAAACATAGTCACTAGTAGTAGTGCCATATGCCAAATGGAAAAACGCCAAAATGCCTCAAGGCAACAAAAAAGAAGTCTCTGACTCAATGCCCATAGTAGCATGAAGGTTGAAGCTATTCATAAATTTTGATCCTTTGCATGAAGCCTATCCAAAATTGCTTGAGCCTCACTTCATTCTGATCATCATCAATGCCCTGCAACTACAACTCCATGTCCTCTAATGGCACATTAACCAATCTTCTATGGAGGGATGACCCATCATCATCATCATCAATTTGAGAAGCATCCTCAGAATCTATATGTAAATTTTCCTTTAATATTCAATTAGGGCTAAACAGTGCATTCAAAATATTTACTGATAACCACACATGAATATTTTTTCCAGTATGCAGCGGAATAAAAAACTGAGAAATAACTCACAACATCACAACATAAAAATGACACAGTTATTTTGGGTATGGAAACCCCCGGAAAAACCCAAGATGGGAAAACCAGTGCAGCAGTCAGATATAGATTTTATTATGAGAAAATATGGAATGTTACAATCACTACAAATTCACCCAAACCTGGCAAATGCAGCTACACGGCAGAAACACTGGACGAACCCCCAGCTAAACCTCAACACCCCCTTGAGAGAGTGTACGGCCTAACTATACGACCTCACACGTGTGGATCCGTACGACTGTACAGATGTTGTACAAAATCTGTAGGGCCACACTGGCAGCTGTACGGAATTGTACGACCTTCCTCCTACAGCTCTGTTTGTCAACCTATGTGGGTTCTGTCTGCTCGATGAATCTGCTCCTCGATCCTCCATCTTCCCAGCTAAATCCTTTGTCTGACTTTTCTCCTCCTGTCTGTATCTTGTCTCTGTCGGAATACAAGTGTGTGTGTCCTCTCAACCAATTGACCTCTCTTATATAACTTTAGGTAAAGCATAAAACCTAATTTCACTTTCACTTAAAGTTAATAATCATTTTAATTATTTTCCAAAGTAAAGTTAGGAAAAATAGTTAAATATAACTGGTTTCTTGTTTTAGAGTCTTTTGCATGCAAGGACACTTGTGGGCAGGAAGACCTTCCTTGCTGCTGCTAATCTAACACTCCCTCTCAACGAGGAAGGGATTCAGAAGCAACCCCAACTCATCTCTTAACTTCACAAAGCTCTGTCTGCAAAGTGCCTTGGTGAAAATGTCCGCCACTTGCTCATCTATCTGTATGTACTCCAACCGAATGGTTCCCCTCTGAACACAATCTCTCAAGAAGTGGTACCTGATGTCTATGTGTTTGCTCCGATCATGGAACACTAGATTCTCAGATAGCCTGATGCCACTCTAATTATCACAGTGAACTAATGTAGCCTGTAGCTCACACTCGAATAACCATGCAAGTAATTTCCTCAGCCACATACCCTCACAAGCAGCCATGCTGACAGACATGTACTCATCCTCTGCTGAGCTCAATGCAACTGACTTCTGCTTCCTGCTGAACCAAGAGACAACTCCTGTTCCAATATTGAAACAACAACCTGAAGTACTCTTCCAGTCCTCTACACATCCTGCCTAGTCAGCATCTATGAAACCTGCTAATTGTACACTCCTCCTACACTCATAAACCAATCCATACTCCACCGTACCTATGATGTAGCGAAGTGTGTGCTTCGCAATCGTCCAATGCACTCTCTGAGGGTCTATCATGAACTGACTCAAAGAGTTGACTACAAAGATGATGTATGGTCAAGTGTTGACCAGATACATAAGCGATCCGATAAGTTGACAATACAAGGTAGGATCAAATCCGTCTGACCCTGATGCATCAATCTTGCTCCAGTTGGAAACTAGAGGTAAAGCCATAGGCATGCAGTCCTCCATCCTGAATCTCTTCAGGATCTCTATTGCATACTTCCCCTGTCGAAGCATCCATCTCTCTGCCAAAACTCCAAGCCCAGAAAGTAATGCATCAGCCCAAGGTCCTTCATCTCAAACTCCATTGCAAGGTTGGACTTGCAGTCTCCAATAAGCCTCTCATCTCCCATCAAAAAGAGATGATCCACATACACAACCAATATGAGAGGCACCTCACCTGTCAAGGAGTACAGGTTGTTGTCAGCCTCACTCTGCTGAAATCCCATCTCCTGTAGATAGTTGTCAATCCTCAAATACCATACTCGAGGAGCCTGCTTGAGCCCGTAAAGAGCTCAATGCAGTCTGCAAACATGAGTCTCCTTGTTCTCCACATCAAACCCCTTTGGCTGCTCAATATACACCTCCTCCTTTATCACTCCATTGAGGAAGGCAGTCTTGACGTCCATCTAATGAACTCACCCTAAGCTGCGGGAATCGCTCCTCCCCCTGACGAATCGCTCCCAATTCGCTCTCCGGGAGGAATCAATGAGGAATTGCTCCTGAAATCGCGATTCCTCCCAGGAATGATTTTCAGAATCGCGATTCCTACCCCAAAAAATGGTCCCTAACATTTAGGAATCGACGAGGGAATCGATTCGGAATCGATTCCTCATTGCTCTCGGAGAGATTCCTCAGCAATAAAAACGCTCCCGAAATCGCTCCCTGACCAATTCCGTGTGATGGAAAAAAAAATCTCTTTTTTTTTGGAAAAAGAAATTGTTTTTTATGGTTGCCTAGGGTTTAATTAGTGTTTATAAACACTATTGGCCTCTATTAGGACTCATTCTATTGCTCATTTGCTTGTTTTCACTTTTCTTGCGAGGGATTTGAGTGGCTTTGCTAGTTGTTTGAGAGCAAATTTGTAGGAGCTTGGAAGGGAGATTGGAGGGGAGATTGAAAGCTTCTATTTGTGAGATCTTGGAAGGAAGATTGAAGGCTTCCATAGAGACATTCAACCATCCTTGAAGAGATAAACAGGTAGGCTCTAAAAACCCAATCTTTGTTTGTTTTTGAAAAAAATATTTCACTATGTTAAAATTTTAAATCTTGTATGTGTTTTTTTCCTACCCTTTCCAATTTCTTCTTCTCCATCATTCTATTGTAGGCGAGAAGTGATTCTCATATTGAACCAACAAGCATGATGGGTATGCGGTTTTTGTGGCTGGTTCCGATTCTTCTCATGATGGTGGTGGTGGGAAGTAGATTTGGTGGTGGCATTGATGAGGATGAAAAGATAGGGAGCCGCACATACCATGGAGAGGAGGAGGAAGAGGGAGAGGAGGAGGAGGAGACTGAGAGTGATGAGGGGCCAAAAAAAGACACAACACCTTTGTGGAAGTATGTGACAAGGCCTGGGGGAGGGAGAGGGGGTGGAACCACAAAGTTTACATGCCTCCATTGTAATAAAACTTACACATGTTCATATACCCGTATGAGAAATCATTTGTGTGGGATTATGCCATGTGATCAAGGTAAGGCTACTGGAGTCAAAACATGTGACAAAGTGCCAGGTAAAGAAAGAAACAAATACAGGATGGAAGAAGAGGCCGCTCAAAACATTTCCAAGAGATCAAGGGTCGAATCTGAATCCCCATAGAGAATGTTTAGTGGTGGATCTGGATCATCATCCACCCATGCTAGTGGATTCTCCCCTATGTGAAAAACATTATCAAATTTCCTTGACCTTGGTTGCAGAGATGATGTGGATTCAAAAGTTTACAGGTTTCTCTATGCATGTGGTGTGCCATTCAATGTTCTTCGCTCACCCTATTGGTATGAAATGGTACAAGTCATCAATGGTGCCCCTAAAGGATATAGGAGCCCTAGGTATGACAAAGCTAGAACCGTGGGACTTGACAAAGAAAGAGCCAAAAATCAATAGTGCTCTTAGAAAGTTTACAAACGATTGGTCATTATATGGGGTATCCATTGTATTGGATGGGTGGACAAATGTTAAAGGCAAGCCATTGATAAATATTCTGGGTGTGTCTGCTAGTGATGCAGTCTTCCTTTCAGCTCATGACTACTCATATCACTACAAGACTAGTATCAATATTGCACAACCTTTACTTGACACCATTCAAACGATTGGGCCATACAATGTCATTCAAGTCATCACAAATAATGTTGCTAATTGTAAGGTAGCAGGAGCAATCATTGAGGATAAGTACCCAAAATATTTTGGTCAGGGTGTTTGGTTCACACATTGAACCTTTTGATGCATGATATTGTTAAGATGAAGGACCTTAGTTATCGATGGATTGGTGCCTTGTACAAGAGAGGTAAGAAAATGATAAAATTTATTACCAATCATAGCATGGCACACCACATTTTTCGCAATCACTCTAGATTGGAGCTATTGAAGATTACGAAGACTAGATTTGGTAGCTACTACCTCACCTTCAAGAGGCTTTTGAAGGTGAGAGAGGCATTGGATAGTATGGTCTCAAGTGATTCATGGCAGGGATTGAAAGACAAAGTTGCAAGCGCATCTGATAGACATGACTTTCAAGATGTGGAGGACACAGTTCTTGATGGTCAATTATGGACACAGGTTAAATATGTTCTACAGTTCACCAAGCCCGTTTATAATATGATTCGTTTTGCAGATACATATCAACCGGTGATTGGGGAGGTGTATGAGCAAATGGATAGCATCCTTGGTCTATCAAAAACATTGTTGAGCAAATAGATGCAATCTTGTATGACCATATTCATAAACATGTGGTCAAAAGGTGGGATAATTTGAATGTTCCACTCCATGCCCTTGCATATGTCCTTACCCCAAAATATTATTTTCCATCTTGGTTGGCCCAACCTGCACCTGGTGGTGGAGTTAGGAAAAGACCACACACAGATCTAGAGGTGCAAAATGGGTATATGTTTTCATTAGACAAGTTGGTCCCTGATGAGGAGGAGTGTGCTCAAGTACGGAGTGAATTGAGCCAATACATCAGTGAACATGACCTTGCATGCAACCAAAGATCGAGAGAGGTTGGATCCTATCCGTTGGTGGAACATGTATGGCAGTGGTGCCACATATTTGCATAAATTGGCGATAAGGGTGCTTTCACAGGTTGTCAATAGTTCTTCTGCAGAGAGGTGTTGGAGCACCTATAGCTTCATCCACAACGTCAAGGGAAATAGTTTGAATATAGAATGGGCCGAAAGTTTGGTTTATGTGCACTACAACTTGAGGTTGTTGTCCCATTATTGTGAAGGGACCAAGAATGATAGAACTTTTTTGACTTGGGACAACAATCTAGAGGAGGCTAATGTGGAGGATGGAGCTATTGCATTAGAGCGCTTGGAGGATGAACTATTGGGTGATCATGAGGGTGATCCTCATCTGATTCATACATCAGAGATGCCACCACCAACCACCAGTAGGTTTACAGATGCAGTAGTTTTGCCTTTAGCTTCACAATGTCCGACAATCCGTGGGGGGCATTCATCTTCTTCTCATGTTCCACGATCACTTCCACCAGCTCCTATTTTACCTAGAACACGAGAAAAAAAATTGGAAGTTTCTCGTGGCAAGAGGAAAAATTCGTAAATAGTATCATAGTGCTTTGTATTTCATGTTTATTATGGCCTATTTTGTAAACATTATGGCCTACTTTGAAGTTTGAAGTTTGAACTTTAAATTGTTGATTGCATCTTGATTCTTATCATCTTATGATCTTACAACTCTTTGGTATTGAATATGATATTATGATGCTTTGTTTCATTTCATGGTTGATGTTATATGTTAGAGTCTAGACTGTTAGAGTTTGTTGATGGCAAATATTATATGTTGAAATTTGAAGATTGATATTGTTGATGATTGATCATTTGATGACCATGCTACAAGTCATAGCTCCTAGATGATTGATGTTATATATGACACGTGTATTAATGGTTATATCTATGTTTTCTATAGCTAATTTAGTATAATATATATTTTTTAATATATATGCATCAAAATATATAAAAATATATATTATATAAAAAATGCTCCTGAAACGCTCCTAAATCGAAATCTTTTGAAATTTTCGCTTTTCGCTCACGCTCTTGCTCCCAACAGCCTTGGACTCGCCAACCCATCTCAGCTGCTAGTGAGATAATGGTCCGAATGGAAGAATAACTGGAAACTGGGGAGAAGGGCTCCTCATAGTCAATACCCTCCTCCTGTGAAAATCCCTTTGCCATGAAGCGCGCCTTGTATTTCTCCACGCTCTCGTCTACTGTATGCTTCACCTTGTAGATCCATCTGGATCCCACCACCTTTTTCCCTTGTGGCCTCGACACAACCTCCCATACCTGGTTTTTCATAATGGAGTCATACTCCTCAACCATAGCCTCCTGCCACACATCATGTTGTGTAGCCTCCCCAAAGCTAGAAGGTTCAGAGTTAATCAACTCTGTCATCAGTGCCATATAACTAAGCCTCTCTGGTGGTACACCTCGTCTGAAGGATCTCTGTGGAGGATCAACCTGCTTGGAATCTTGTACTATTGACCTAAACCACTTAGGCCTTGCCCTAGTGTCAACCTGTTGCGGTTGCTGGATATCCGTCTCCTGCTGCAACTCATCCTCCAAGTCAATGACTGTAAGATCACATCCACCTGACTCCCTCTGACCACTAGAACATATGCTCTATGTCTATACCCGTCTCTATACATCTGGCTCCTGCAACTTGACCCCTGACTCCTGTGCTGGTTGCTGCTCTGCTGGTAAGTCCATAGATCTCCGCAAGGCCCTGTCCTCATCGAACTAGACATCCCTTCTCACAATGATCATCCTGCGAGCAAGAATGTAAACTCTATATTCCTTCGAAATCTCATTGTAACCAACAAGTAACCCCTTCTCTCCAGAAGGGTCCAGCTTCTTCCTATTGTCAGCATGAACATGACAATAGCAGACATTGTTGAATATGCGAATGTGACTCACATATGGCCTTGTGCCTGTGAAGACCTCCTCTGGTTTCTTCCTCCCCAAAGTTGTGTGGGGACACCTGTTCTGAATGTATACTGCAGTCCTGTATGCCTCAGCCCAGAGGAATAGTGGTAATCCTTGATCAAATAGCATGGCCTTGGCTACTCCAACCATAGTCCTATTCTTTTGCTCTGCAACTCCATTCTACTATGGGGTATGGGGCACGGTGTGCTCCTTCTTGATCCCCTCTGTCGAACAATACTCCATGAACTCATTGGAAGTGTACTCACCCTCGTTGTTTGTCCTCAACACCCGAATCTTCTTTCTTGTTTGGTTCTCCACAATAGTTTTGAACTCTCAGAACCTCTTAAAGACCTCTGACTTGGCCTTCAGGAAATAGATCCAGGTCTTCCTGGAATAGTCATCAATGAAGGTTACAAGTGATGTGATCAAAATCACAATGTAGAAGCTTGTTGTAACAACTGGCTCCATCTTGGGGTCATGTATGCTCAAGCAAGAGTGCATGAGAACCACCTTGAAAATTCACCTACAGTTTCGTGAATGCACCAACAATTTAAGCATTTTGAAAATTTACACTCCTTGGTTGATAAAGTAAAGTAGACTCTAGTTGATCTTGAGCTCATCAATCCCAAGTATTATTGGAATATGTCAAATACTACATCCCTTCAGTCTATTACTTGATGAGCTAGGGACCATATAGACAATATGCCCTTGAGATCCAAAAGCTAAACTAAACGATCTCTAAAGCAAGTGAGGATGCCCTAATAATGTTAGCTTGTGGGCCCCCCACTAAGGTTTATACTCTATATATAAAGGAACAATGGTTCAATTCTTCAATGAGTTATTTCTAATTTTCCCTTTGATGGATGAGAGACATCAAAAACAATCTGTGCCATCCATTTTTTCTCCCTTTCTGATAGACAAAATCTATTATGTGAATTGTATTTACACATTAGACCCCAATCCATTTGTGGGAGATATCAATTTATGAGCTTTCCTTTCCACAATTAACAATGAGATCTAGAGATTTCAAGAGTTGCAAGCCTCTAGAAATGAAGAAATGATAGAAATAATACCTATTAGAGAAAAATATCCACTCCCTGTAGAAATTTTCAGGGGATATTTCAAGATTGATTGACAATAATCACATGGAAAAGAAGACCTTGTATTAAAGAAAATTGAGGAATTCTATAATAACTCAATGGACAATGCTTTGTGAGTTCATGGGTTTGTTCACACAAGCTCAAAGAGGAATTGAAAAAGAGAGAACCACATTCGTTGTTGAACTTCAGAGAAGCATTTCTTAGAGATCAAGTTACAATGGCTTATCCCAAGATCAAATTTCCCCTACTCTGGTTCCAAATCACATTTATATAAATGTGATTGCTTTAGCTAGGGAATAGGTTGGAGGTGTGTGCCATAGAAGCCACCCTACCTTGGTGAAATTTAGATGAAGCTTGAATCGTTTTGGGATAGGAACTTGTCTTGCTTTATAGAGGTTCCAATCAAACATATACATGCAAGGCCCTTGAGGGGATTATCTTGAGCCTCCATTTTTGCTCTAGGGATTAGCATTGGTCTTAATGGTCTTCCCATCACCTATACTACAAAGAAATACCTCAATTTTTGCTAGGGATAAGTCTTTAAATCACCTTGTGCCCTCATTGGCATAGCCTAGCAATCCTTTTGAGGGAAGCCCCCCTCGAGTTGGAGAAGAGCCAACCAAAATTGCAAAGAGGTGGTTATCAACGTGATAGTGGGTAACACCTCTACGTTGCAATTGGGATAGTTGTGCTCTTTGGGTATTTAACTATACCTATTAGTTTAAGTTGTAGCAGATGGTACAATTATGGATGCCAAAGCTTTTGATCAAGCAAAAAGAAGGTTTTATCATGCTACAAAAAATCAGTTATCTCCTTCAATAATGCCACTCCATGTAATAAGCAAGCAATAAGAGAAATCATGCAATACTAGGTTAAGATGATCAACACATGCTTAAAATGCTAGGGTTTTGAACTAAAACCAAATGTCTATGTGCATAAACATTGGTTGTGGTTAGTTTACAAAATTAAAAAGCGAGTCAAAACTTGGTGCACCAGGGGGTTCTCCTAAGGAGGAAGGTTGAACCTAGTCAACGTTGTCCCTAGGGAAACCTCTATATACAAGATTTCAATAGAATTTATCCCACAACCAATTATCAACAAGATCATTAAGTTATGTTTTCATTTTTTGTGGGAAAGAAGAAGAGAAAAGGGTATTCCCCTTGTTTCCTAGAAGTGAATAGTTATGCCAAAAAGTGTCAGAGAAAACCCATTTCTTTTTGGGAAAACACTGGCTAGCAAAAATTTATGGATTTTGATAACCACTAATGGTTTTTAGCAAAGAGAAGTGAAGAAAACATATGCTAGCACATATGTTTGTAGAAGCCTAGATTAGAAGTCCAGTGAACAATTATATAGTGGGTCGATATTCTACAAGGCTTTGTTCCCTTTCTCTTTTGATCCCTTCCAAGTCCTTGTTTCCTACATCCTCTCCCCAACTACTTGAAGAGGGCTAGGTTGGTTACACCATCCTCGTCCTTATAATTGGTTGAGACTTGTCATAGTCTCTTCTCCTCTCCAATGAAAGCATCCCACAACTTCTTGAAGTAAGCTAAATTCTCCAAACCACAGATAGCCTAGAAAAATTTGTTCCATGGTGGACTAAAGCAATTTAGAGAAATCTGAACTAGCTCAATATCCTCAATTGTGTCCCCAACTACAGTAATCTGATCTCTCAACTCTGCCATCTTCATCAAATACCTTGCTATTGTATCTATTTTGCTCATGTAGGTAGTGGTGAGCTTATCCCTTAGGAGAATCTTCTTGGACACATTCACCCTTTGGTATAGGTTACTAAGGCATCAAACATGTCTTTGGTAGATAAGGCTATCCTTCAACAAATCCAATAGTATTAGCTTCGTGGTCATTGCCTTCTTGTTGTGTTATGCCAGATCTTTGGGATTTGTAGGCTATATAACTACCTTCTTCACAAGATATTGTAAGTCTCATTTCCAGGAGGTTCTGCAATCCAAAATTCCACGATACAAAGTTGGAGGCGCCCTTCAAAATGTGACTTTATCACATATTGGGAATGGCCATAACTACAGCTCCATTGAACAAGCTTCAATCTCCACTCATTGGATCAACTAGGATTTCACATCTCACAACCTTTCTTGGGTTGACGCATAGATCACATGCATAGATTGTCTTCAATCATTCAAGCATGGATAGATTTCCCACTGAAACCTGTTGGCAACTCTCGACTCTAGACAGCTTGTCTCTCCATAGATGGAATCTGGAATATTTTAAAAATTGTGCTTTGATGCCATGCTAGATCATCTAAATCATGGTATATAGATTTTGCATTCTAAAAGAATTCATACAACAAACTAAACAGTGGAAAACTTAAAGCTACCCAAATCTGCACTTTGTAATTAATGTTAGAATCTACAAATACACTGTAGAAAATATATAAGGGAAACATATTAAATGTATTGTTCAAGCCTGTTATTGTTTTTCCTTACTTCTAAAAATGAAAATTTGCTACAGGAGAAATAGCGAACTAGTAAGTACTAAACTGAAAACTGAATGAGTTAACATATATCCCTGCTTTCTCCTTTATAGACTGAGAAGAAGAGTTGGTACAATGCCTCAACTAGAGATGATTTGATGCATACACCCTCAAGATCTGTGTCCTTATTTGCATGCATACACATAGTTGAACTTAAGCTAGTACAATTATAAAATTGCTTAATAATTGAAACAAACACATGTAACTACATGTGCTCTCTTTTACTGAACTGAGAAATGGCATGCAAATTGTCTAATGCATGCCAACTGCAATTGAAAATTGCTGAGGATAACATTATCCCTTTTATCTATTGCTGGCACATGCATGCATGTACCCTTAAGGCCTGAAGCCTACAAAAGTATTGGTGCACCCTCTACTATACTCTAATATTGCACCCTCATCTACAAACCATCATGTTGCACACAAATCAATGTTGAACAGATCTCCTGAGACTGCTACACGTGTGTTTGTACCAAAGTAGTGACAATCAAAATTGCCTAGCTTGGGACATAGAAAGACTTGGTAACTCACGAAGACTCAACAAATAGAAAAAGGAACTCAAAATATAGTAAATTTTGTGCACAAACAATATAGTAATGACATTTATAATCCATGAAGTTATAAAACTACATTATATGCGCAAATGCATAACTTCATCTCATAAAATACAACAATACAGCGTTTAACAGTCAATACTTGTATGCAAAATAGTGAAATGGAAGATAATTCCATGATCAAACCCACAAATAGTACTAAGTCTCATATCTCATAGTCTCATAACGTAATTAGAAAAGAAAAATAAATAGTATCTCAAAGCCCAATCTAGAGTCTCACACATAACTACGAGGACAGCTAGAATAAGCCTCTGAGGAGCTAGTGCCAACATTGCTAGACCTCCTTCACGCATCTTCTTTTATCAATGAACTCGACCTCCTGTATCATAGTGCAAAACCCTCCAAAGATGAACTCATCCTCCTCACAATCGCAATGCACAACAACCTTCTAATGATGAAATTGCTTTTTAAAATCTAAGCAGTGAGGAAGAATGAAAGATATAATGGTAGGGATATGTATTTATGACGGTGCTTTTAGGGTTAACACCAACTTCCCTCCCATTCACTTCCTTTACCCCTATTATTTTCCCTCCATAGATTATTTGACTTATCAAAAAATGTGTGGAATGGTTGTCGAGTTAGTTGAGTATAGACTTGTGAGTTTAGGTTGAGATTTGCAAGTCTAGCCAAGTACGGTGTGTTTTATGAGTCACAAGTTTCAATTGCCATTATTAGGCAGGTACTCATCCCAAGAAAAACTCGACGAGACTCACAAGTCTTAGTCAAGTGAAACAATCATGGTCTGTATGGACCTATAGTACATGTTGTACCTTTTTTTGTAGTATAGACTTCTTCCAAAACCTTGTTTGTTGAATTGTTCTTTGTCCATACTTGCACCTTTTTGTATCACATGTGCACCTAGGACTTGGACACACTTTCCAAGGTACCAAAAACTAATATCCCTTGTTTAACATTAATGGGGGATGTGAATCTTGTGATGAAATGCTTTCTCATTGAGGTCCCCTATTTAGATTAAGGGGGGGCGGGGTGTGTTGAAAAATATGGGTGTAATCTTTATTTTTTTCCATGACTAACATTGTTGGGTATTTAATATTTATACACTCACTCTTATCTATATTTTGGCCATGGTCTACCTTATATTGGGTCAGGTATCTATACAACCACTCTCGTTTGTATTTTGACCACGACTGATCTTATATTGAGTTGGGGGTATCTATACACCCACTCCCATTTTTATTTCAACCTCAACTAACATTATATTGAGTTTGGTATCTATACACCCACTTTCATTTGTATTTCAGCCACAATTGACCCTAGATTGAGTTGGGTATTTATACTAGCATTCTCATTTGTATTCATGAATTTTATGTGGCCCAGTGTTTAAGCTTAAGGGGGAATGTTGAAAAAGGTGTAAGCTTCATTTGACCATGACCAACCTTATACTGTAATCATTATTGTATTTCTAAGTTTTGTCTAAGCCCAACCTTGTACATATAGACTCATAAGCAAAGTTGAAAAGAACAATCACCGACTTTTTAAAAAGTCGCGATTTTTTCCCTAAGCCGAAAAATCGGCTAGAAAAAATCACGATTTTTTTATTTTTCAAAAAGTCGCCATTTTGGCTAAAATGTCTAAAATGGCAAGTCCCAACTTTTTCCATAAAGTCCCCATTTTGGCTAAAATGGCTAATTTTCCAAAACAAATAGCCATTTTAGCCATTTTCTTGTATACTGACACCTTTCCTCTACCGTATAAATGTTTTGAAACTTTGTTGTATTTGAAGATAAAACAATGCAAAGATAAGCTATACAACATATGTATCCATTTATCAAAGATCACAATGGTAATTGAATTACTTTTTTTCACTATTAGGAGCAAACATATTTTGAGTGATCATCATAGCTCATTGTAGGAAAAAGAAAGCAATGTTTCAAGTGGTAGATGAGTTAGGGCTAAATGTGAGCCTCATGTCGGAAATTCAATTTGGGAGGAGTGAAAAGTACATTTATGATTTATCACCAATACAAAACAAGAAATACATTTAATGGCTGACAACCAAATCAATAAATATACCTTTCAAAAATTAGGTTTAAGTCATAAGATGGAGGGACAAATAAGAGCATTTATGAGAGTTACCCAAAAGATATTGATTCCATCTTGCCAATGCATGGATTAATGCCAACATCTCCTAGATGGCATAGCTGGTTCCCTAGGTTTCAACTTATAATGCTTTAAGACTATCAGTTAACTTTCTTGAATTAGGATTGTTCCAGTCCTCACACTAGAAGCATCGCATACAAGGAAAATGGTTTTGAGAAGTCAACTGTCAAGGGTTGCCAAAACAGGGTTGTATGTCATTAGTGCCAATGTTTGAAAGAATGTGTCTGCCTAGCGGCTCTATTTTAAAGAATCCATTTTAATAATGAAGTGAAGATGCAATCTTACCATAATTTTTTATGCATCTTTTATAGTAACTTGTATATCCCAAAATCCCTCTGAATGGTATAATATTCTTCAAGCAAGGCCATCTTTTGATTGCTTCTATTTTGTTATGGTCCACCTTAAAAACATATGTAAGACAGTGTATCCTAGAAATTCTGTTTCTCTTTGTCCAAAGCTCCATACAGATGTCTTTGCAGAGAAATTATTTTCGTCAAATAACTTCAAAACCATCTCTTCAAGCTTAAAATGATAACTCCAATTTCTGTTGTCAATCAATATGTCATCAAATAATGCCAACATGAACTTCCATAACTATAGGTGAAATAAATCGTTCATAATTCTCTGATAAGTGATTAGGGAAATAGACCCAAATGGCATCACACGAAAATCTTCATGTGTAGAAAGCAGTGTTTAGGATATCTTCCTATTGATTCTTGATTTGGTAGTATCCCTATCATATATCCATCTTAGAGAGGTAACCGACACCATGCAATTCATCCAATAGTTCATCGACAAAAGTACTTGCAAATTTGTACTTGATTCTTATTTTGTGAAAATCATGATAGTTGATGCAAAGTCAATATGACCTGTTACCATTCAAACTAGCACCTTCTATGTGCAGTCTTCACTAGGCTTAAGCACAAATGGTGCTCGGAAGAGTCACCACTCTCACCTTAGTAACTACTTCCCTCACTTTAGGTTGGATTATACAACAAGGGAGGTTCCCCATCCTAACCAAGTACAAAACATGATCCCAACTCAAGTGATTTAGTCAGTATTATTCTTATTAACTCTAGATGATTTTTAAAGCAGAATATGTTGATCTAATCAATTGTTTCAAATCTGAATGAAAGATGCAACAATCAAATGGATCGAAGACTTCAAAAGTAACTTTATAGAAGCAAAGTAGACCCAATTTTTAGATCTAGAGAGTTTATATTAGGGTTTCCATAAACTTGTTTAAAATCTGAATAAATCTTTTATGGATCAGCAAACTTAGTATGTTCCAACAGAAAATTCAACCATATTTTGGATGCAATAACAAAGCTGATCTAAGGCTAAACTTAGAGTAGCTATAAGATATAAAATCCACTTACAAATCTGAAAAAATCATTGATATAAATCAGCCTGTTCTAGAAGGGATTATCTCTGTTTGAAAGACAGATTTAACATTAACCACAATGTTCACAATGTTTAATTTCCAGCACAATAAATCTAGAGATCAACCAAGTATTTTGAGGCATTTAGGGCAAATTTAATACAACCTAAGTGGCTGTAAATTCCAGATCCATGAAACAAAACAAAAAGGAATGAAAATGAAATATTTTTGGTGGCTAAAAGTGTGCCCAGTGCCTTGAAACCCTTACATTGGGCATATGGGGTCTATTACCCCTCAAAATGCCCTCGCTTTTTGAGGAGTTCACTAGCAGGAAAATGCATTAGCAGAGTTTTCAAAGGTTACAGAGTAACTCCTGAGAGTGTAATATATAGCTATGGAACATTTCTATTGGACCTTCTTAGTGGGAAACATATTTCACCTAGTCATGCTTTAGATTTGATAGAAGAGAAGAATGTGTTGGTGCTGATGAACTCGTAAGGACAGTATGCAAATGAGGATGTAACTTAGCTAGTTGGACTGGCTTCAAGGTGCTTGTAGTTTGAACCTCGAGACGGACCAAATGCCAAGTTTTTTATAACAGCATTAGCCCCACCTCAAATACAGACAGAGGCTCCATCCAATGTTTTGATGGGGATAGCTAGAGTTACACCATCCCTGCCAGTTATGTTCTCTCCACTTGGAAAGGCTGCTTGTACAAGGATGGATCTCACAGTTGTGCATGATGTGCTGGTCAAAGAAGGATATAAGGATGATAAGTGCGCTGTAGGAGTGTCTTGTAACAGATTTCCATACGCAGATTTGTTCATGTAGCAGACTGTCATGCCCAGATTGCTCCCTATACCAGAATTTATGTAATGTTTCAGATTTCCTGTAGCAAATAAACAGCAATAAAAAGACAATTTGCAGACCTGATATAGATGCCATAACCAGTGATAGAAAGGTTCCGCAAAAGTGTGGTTGAGAAAAATGATAACACTACCTTTGCATTGGTAGGCTTGTCCACCTAAATCAGCAGCATCTAGAAAATAAACAACAACAAGCATCGAACCAGGCATCCATTGCAGTTTGATTGAGACCATAAGTTTCAATTGGTACTAAAGTAAACAAGAAAAAGGAGGGTGTGCTTCCCTAGGAGGCAATTTCCATGATTTGTGGGTGCGCTTCCCTAGGAGGAAATTTCCATGATTTGTAGGTGCACTTAACTTCAATGCACTTCACTAAAGGGACAGACTTCCTTGATTGGAGGGTGCAGTTCCCTAGGGGACAGACTTGATTGCTGGGCTAACTTTAGTGGCAGGTAAGAGCACACTTCATTTCAGTGATAGATGTGGCAGCCCTTCATTTTAGTAGCAGATCTGGGCGTACTTCATTTCAGTAACAGATGTGGCAGCCCTTCACTTCAGTAGCAGAACGGTGCCTCTTGCATGAGCACCCCTCTTCACAGGTGGCAGCCGCCATGCATGCCCATACACTTGTCCAAGGGCATACTTCCCTGTGCAAGCATTTAATCTGAAGCCTCAGGCTAACATTAATGTTTGGTAGTCTATCCCCATGCACCCATAGTAATGGATTCCCGCCTATGCATAGAATAATATCGTATTACTTTGACCAAGGTTGTAGGGATGATGTGGATTCAAAAATTTTAAGGTTTCTCTATGCATGTGGTGTACCATTCAATGTTCTTTGCTCATCCTATTGGCATGAAATATTACAAGCCATCAATGATGCCCCTAAAGGATACAGGAGCCCCAAGTATGACAAAGCTAGACCTGTGGGACTTGACACGGAAAGAGCCAAAATCCATGATGCTCTTGGAAAGTTTTAAATGAATGGACCATGGGTATCCATTATATCTAATGGTTGGACAAACGCTAAAGCCAGGTCATTGATAAATATTCTTGGTGTGTTTAGTAGTGGTGCGGTCTTTCTTTCATCCCATGACTACTCAAATCGCTACAAGAATGCTATTAATATTGCAAAACCTTAAAATCATTCAAGAGATTGGACCATACAATGTCATTCAAGTCATTATTGATAATGCTACTAATTGTAAGGCGGTAGGAACTATCATTGAGGATATGTTGTTGATTTTTATGAGCAACATCGAGAGCCCTTCTCTTTGGAGAATGGGAACACCTGGTCCGGGACCACGATGAAGACTCAACCCAGTGTTGAGTGGCCATTCTGTTGAATGGTAGATATCTGGTCTAGGACCATGATATAGACCCAGATCTACCCTGGGTAAACTCAACCTTGTGTTGAGTAGACATCTGGTCCGGGACCACGATGTAGACCAGTCTGGGACTGGTAGACTCAGCTTAGTTCTGAGTAGCCATTCTCTGGGAGAATGAAGACACTGTAAGCCCTAGACAAGGTCTAGGCATGTGTGTGACACTTTGACCCTTGATCTATGGGCTTGGTGTGCTTCTCCAAGGATTATCTAGCCTTGATCAAGTTACCCTAGTACCAGATCTAGGTGTCACAAAGTGTGTGAGATAAAAGCATTAATAACTCTCTTGGTATATGATGATGTACTTTTGAAATCAAAAAGACCACAGGGGCACTTGGAAAAATCCCAAAGTCAAAAGTCAAAATAATAAAGACTTTGTGACCATAGGAAAATGACCAAAGTCAAAAATCAAAATAAATGAGGACTTCTTATAGAAGTACCTTTTTTGGTAAATGTGAAAGTGAAATTAGGAAAAGAATAAAAATATTATTATTTTTATTTGTCCTAATCTTGTCTACTTACAGGTGAACAAAGGCTATGAAAGAAGATCAAGTCCTCTCATTTGAATACACAAGTTCTCTTTCACAGGTGGAGTTGCCATTTGTCTCGAAGAAGTTTTGCTTTGCCCCAGCAAGGACATTCACCTTCTCTCAACAAACCCTCAACTAGGGTTTTATCAGCATATTTTTTATTCTGGGCAGCTCTTCATTTTCGGGCAGCTTCTCTTCTTCTTTTTCGAGGTTGTTTTATTCATTTGGGTAGGCCACTTTAGGGCACTTCCCTATTGGCACCCACAGGCAGCTTGCTACAAGCATACCCGTAAGGGTCTGGCCCACAGCCAACCCTTGGGAAGCCTAGGGCATACCCCTGTGGGGATGTCGTGGCCACGGGCTACCCTACAGCAGACCCGGGCAGATAGTGCAGACCACGAGATGCCATAAAGCATGCTCGGGCTGACTGTACAGTCCATGGGCTGCTATACAGCAGACCCCAAGACCGAGGATAGGGCTCGGCCCAGCCTATGGCCAAGTGCCCAACCACCTCAACAGCAGACCGGGTAGCCAAGCAGACCGATCGGGCAGCTGGGCAGTAGATCGAGCAGTGGACAGTGGATTGGGCAGGCCGAGCAGGTAGACCGGGCAGCAAACAGTGGATTCGGGCAGGTAGTTTGGTTTATCCGGGCAGCCTGTAAGTTATTGGGGTAGGAGAGAGAAAATTCTCAGATTTGAGAAATTTGTGAAATTCTAGAAAATGTGGTTGTATTTTATCAGTCTGATTTTTTGTTGATAATTTTTAATTGAAACTGTGGTAAATTCCAAATCTGGAATTTGAGGAACTTTTTGAAGAATTTCTTAAGCCATATCATTTACGAGATGAGCTATTAATGCTTTTGGGGTTTTTGTCCTTTGAAGGTTTCCCCAGTAAAAATATTGTGTCCAAGTGTGCTGATGTGATGAATGTGTTCTTACTGTACTGCTGATCTATTTATGTCTATCTGCAAATTTTAAAAGTTTATGCTAATGCTAAAAATTCATCATGGTATCAAAGCTTAGCATGTGAAAACACAGTAAAGGGACAGTGATGTTGTTTTTCACTAGATCTTGGAATAAGATTTGCAGATCTAACATTTGGATAAGTGACAGAGATGACTATTGTTGGGTTCAAACCGGAAGAGAAGCTCCATGGTTCAGCAAACTTCAACTCCTGAAAGGCCAGGTTGACAACCATTTTTTATGAGAATGACTTGGATGACATTGTTCTTAATGTCACAGAAGAGCCAACTACAAATGCTGGTAGGCTTGCCTACAAGAGGAAGCAAGGTAAGGCTAGAAGAGTTATTTATGATTCTATCAAAGAGGAATTGATGCCCAACATCACATCCTTGAAGACTACTAAAGAATGCTATGATACATTGGTAAACCTATATGAAAAGAAGGCTCCCAATCAAAAGTGTCTTGAAGAAGAGGCTACGAACTTTGAAGCTGAGCAAAGATGAAAGTGTCGGTTCCTTCTTCACCAAGATCAAACAGGTTAGAGATCAACTCCTTGCTATTGGTGTTACTGTTGATGATGATGATCTTGTACAAACAGTGGTTGATGGTCTCCCAAGCTCTTGGGAAACCTTCATGGCATCTATATGTGGACAAGAAAATCAGCCAACCTTTGAAAGGCTTTGGCATGATTGCATACAAGAAGAAGCAAGGAACACTGACAAGGTAATCAAGCAGGATAACCTTGCACTTGCAGCAAAGACCAAAAGGTTCAAGAAACCTTTTCCTCAGCAAAAGAAAGGGAAGAAACCTCAGGGTAAGTTTTCTGACATGTCTAAGATTGAATGTTATACTTGTCACAAGTTTGGACATTATGCTAGAGACTGCAGGCAAAACAAGAAGAAACCCAAGAGAAGGTTTCAGGCATCTGCTACAGAAGCAGAGGAAGAAGAAGATGAAGAACCAAAGAAGAAGAAGAAAACCAAGGCTAATAAAAATGATGAGCCTAGAAGAGAGTACTATTTGATTTCTGCTCTAACCTGTTCTTTCTCAACTTGCTCCACTTCTTGGTTGGTGGACAGTGGTGCCTCCAAGCACATGACAAGTAACCGTGGTACCCTGACCAATTACAAAAAGAAGAAGTTCATCACTCAGGTAGAACTTGGAGATGATTCCACTTACAATATTGAAGGAGTTGGCTCAACTTCACTTCAACTTGACTCAGGTACGGTTCTTCATGTTGATGATATTCTCTGTGTTCCTGGTTTAAAGAAGAATCTGTTATCTATTGCTGGTTTAGAAGACAAGGGCCATGGAGTCCTCTTTATGGACAAGAAGGTCTTTTATGGGAAAAAGACACAGATCTAGACTCAACAGTACAAATTAGGGTTTGAGAGGGAGATCTCTATAAGGCTTCAAAAGTTTCCACTCATGCTTTGGTACATCATTCAGTTGATCCTTGTGAACTTTGGCATAGAAGGTTTGGACACCTTCACTACATAGCGCTCCCAGGATTGAAAAAGATGGTTACAGGTATGCCAAAAGTTTCTCCAAAGCATGAAGGAATTTGCAAAGGATGTGCTCTAGGTAAGAACACTATGAAATCCTTTCCTAGAAGCAAGAGTAGATCTAAAGGCATTTTGGATTTGATTCATTCTGACATTTGTGGGCCAATGTCTTCACCCTCCTTGAGTGGGTGTTTATATTATGTCTTGTTTATTGATGACTACTCTCGAAAGTCTTGGATTTACTTCCTCAAGGCCAAGAGTGAAACCTTTGACAAATTCAAAGAGTTCAAGACACTGATTGAAAATCAGACTGGCAGGCACATCCGTATCTTGGGATCAGATAACGGAGGTGAATATGAATCTAATGAGCTTGATGATTTTTGTCTAGAAGCAAGAATCAAGAAAGAGCTGACAGTACCTTACAACCCTCAGCAACATGGGATTGCAGAAAGGAAGAATAGAACGATCTGTGAGGCTTCTAAAGCCATGATCACTGATCTAGATCTTCCTTTGTCTTTGTGGGATGAAGCTACAGGAACTGTTGTGTACATCCAGAACAAAAGCCCTCGTGCTATCTTGGGTGAGAAGACTCCAGAAGAAGTCTTCACCAAGAAGAAACCTGCAGTTGATCACATCAGAATTTTTGGCACTCTGTGTATGTTCATGTGACAAAAGAAAAGAGGGCCAAGCTAGAGCCTTCCAGTGAGAAAGGCTTATTTGTTGGGTACAGTGATTGCTCGAAGGCTTATCGAGTATATATACCTGGACCAATGTTATCGAAACCGAACCGATCATCGAATCGGCGAAGCCCAAAATGTGAACCGGACCGGAACCGGCAAAAAATCGGGTAAAAAACCGGCTAACTAAAAAATACATAAAATATTCATATTCTGTAAAAAAAACATATATATTCATGTGCATACATATGAATCCAAACCATTAATACACAAATAGTGTTAGGATAGACTTAGGGTTAGGTTAGAAGCATAGGTTAGGTTTTAGTTTGTGTTTTTTTTTTTTTTTAATTTGAATTTCGTGAGTCCCCAATACAGACCGGTCGGTTCCGTACCCGGTTTGGAAAAAAATCCGGTTTGATGATTATTTTTTGCTGACCGGACCGGCCAACCGTATAAACCAGTCAGACCGGACAGTTTTGCCGGTTTCAATCACACTGACCTGGACAGAGGTAAATTGAGGTCAGCAGAGATGTGATCTTCCATGAGGAAGCAGTGTTTCATAAAACACTAGAGCTTTTACCGGAAGATGCAGTTGCCCCACTTGAGTTTCCAGATTCAGAAATTCAGAGGGAAGAAGAGTTTGATGATCAAACTCCAGATGTTCATGAGAACATTGAAAGTCCACTAGAAGAACTACTTGAAGTTCCTCCTTCCGAAAGGAGACCTGCTTGGTACCAAGAGACGGTACAAGAAGCCGAGAAGCATAAAGCTCCTCCAGGGACTTTCAAAGGAAGCATAAGACCACAGAAGTACTCTGGTCTTATGAGTCATCTTATCAGTTCAGAACCTTCATCATACGAAGATGCAGCAAGTAAACAAGTATGGGTTGATGCCATGATTGAAGAGTATAACTCAATCATGAAGATTGATGTTTGGGAAGTTGTTCCCAGACCTGCAGGAAAGTCAGTAGTAACTTCCAGATGGCTTTATAAGATCAAGCATGCTGCAGATGGTACTGTGGAGAAGTATAAAGCCTGATTCGTAGCTCGTGGCTTCACTCAGAAAGAAGGCATTGACTATGACGAGACATTTGCACCTATTGCCAGGTACACTACCATCAGAACCATCGTTTCACTTGCTGCAGTTTTCGAATGGAAGTTACATCAGATGGATGTAAAGACAGCCTTTCTAAATGGTAAGATTGAGGAAGAAGTTTATATTAAACAACCCGAAGGCTTTGTTACTCATGGGAATAAGACCCATTTATGTAAACTAAAGAAAGCCTTGTATGGATTGAAACAGGCTCCGAGAGTCTGGTATGCCAGGATGGATGGATTTCTCCATAGTTTGGGATTTTCCAAAAGTACAGCTGATTCTAACTTGTACTTTAAAGTTGTTCATAATCATGTCTTGATACTTGTTCTATATGTAGATGACTTGTTTCTTACAGGTGACGAACAGTTGATAGACCAGTGTAAGAGGGAGCTTACCTCTAAATTCGAGATGAAAGATCTCGGATTGATGCATTACTTCCTTGGCTTAGAAGTCTGGAAAAAGCCAGTTGAGATCTTCCTGACGCAAGGAAAGTATGCAGTAGATATCTTGCAGAGATTTGGGATGTAGGACTACAAGTCCATGAGCGTACCAATGACTACCAACTTGACAAAGTTGCAAGATTCAGCCTCTAGTTCACAGAGTGTGGACTCTACTCTTTACAGACAGCTCATTTGTTCCCTGATGTATCTCATGCATATGAGACCAGACATCTGCTACACAATGAATGCACTAAGTCAGTTCATGTCAGATCCGAAGCACATACACTTGATAGCTGCTAAACATATACTCAGGTATGTGCAAGGTACTATTACTTATGGGCTTAGGTATACTTCCAGCAATGGAGTATTGTTATCTGGATATTCAGATTCAGATTGTGCTGCCAGTGCAGTTGATCGAAAAAGTACCTCTGGTTATTGCTTCAGTATGGGATCAGCAATGATCTCTTGGTCCAGCAGGAAGCAGGGTTCCATAGCTCAGAGTACAGCTGAGGCGGAGTATATTGCTGTAAGCGATGCCTGCAAGGAAGCAGTTTGGCTCATAAAGTTGTTATCTGATCTGTTTGAGGGAAAGCTTGACTCAATGATCATCCATTGCGATAATCAGAGTTGCATAAAGCTTTCATAGATTCCAGTGTTTCATGACAGATCAAAACACATGAAATGAGGTATCATTTCATCAGAGACCCAGTGTAGAGATGTGCTCTGAAGTTGCAGTACATTCGTACAAATGAATAGATTGCAGATATCTTGACCAAGCCTTTGACAACATCAAAGTTTGTGTACTTTCGTGACAAGCTTGGTATGGCAGAGAATGCCTCTCTCGCTGAGAGGGAGTGTTGATTTTTCTGAGCAGCATCGAGAGCCCTTCTCTTCGAAGAATGGGACCACCTGGTCTGGGACCATGGTGAAGACTCAACCCGGTGTTGAGTGACCATTCTGTTGACTGGTAGATATTTGGTCTGGGACCATGATATAGACCCAGATCTGCCCTGGGTAGACTCAACCTTGTGTTGAGTAGACATCTGGTCCGGGACCACAATGTAGACCAGTCTGAGACTGGTAGACTCAGCTTAGTTCTGAGTAGCCATTCTCTGGGAAAATGAAGACACTGTAAGCCCAAGACTGGGTCTGGGCATGTGTGTGGCACTTTGACCCTTGATCTATGGGCTTGGTGTGCTTCTCCAAGGATTAGCTACCCTTGGTCAAGTTACCCATAGTACCAGATCTAGGTGTCACACAGTGTGTGAGATAAAAGCATCAATAATTCTCTTGGTTTATGATCTAAGTGTCACACAGTGTGTGAGATAAAAGCATCAATAATTCGTGTCGAATACTCGTATTTTCGTGTCCTCCGTGTCCTGTGTCCTTGTGTCATGTGACTTAGGAGAAAATACATCAAGGAACATGGAGTCTTTGGCAACATGCATGCAACCAAAGATAAAGATAGGTTGAGTTCTATCGAATGGTGGAACACATATAACTTCTCTACCACATATTTGCATAAATAGGTGGTGAGGGTGCTTTCACTAGTTGCTAACAATTCTTCTACATAGGTGTTGCAACACCTACAACTTCATCCACAATGTGAAGAGAAACAACTTGAATATAGGTTGAGCCAAAAGCTTGGCTTATATGCACTACAACTTGAGGTTGTTGCCCCATTATTGTGATGTGGCCAAGAATGATAAACATATTTGACTTGGGACAACAATCCAAACGAGGCTAATTTGGAGGATGGAGTAATAGCTTTAAAGTGCTTCAAGGTTGAACTATTGGGGGATCATGATGGTGATCAAATTTATACAACAAAGATGCTACCCCCAACCACTAGTAGGTTTCCAAATACAGGGGATTTTCCTTTATCTTCACAACATCCAGCATTGCATGGGGGGCATGCAGCTACTACTTGAGTTCCACAAACACATCCACCTACTCCTATTCCTATTCCTGAATCACAAAAGAAAATGGAAGTTTTTTGTGGCAAGAGGAAAACTTAGTAGATAGCACTTTGCCTTTAATATTTATTATGGCCTGCTTTATAAACATTATATGATAGTTTAAATTTTAACTTTGAACTTGGAAGTTTGAACCTACCTTTTAAGTTTAAATTGTTGATTGCGTTTTACAACTCTTGGTAATGAATACGATACTCTATTTCATTTCATAGTTAATGGAAAATGTTATATGTTGAAACTTGAAGGTTTATGTGGTTGATGATTGATCATTTGATGACAATTTTATTAGTTATAGATCCTAGATGATTGATGTTATATGTGTACGAAATGGTTAGATCTCTGTTTTCATGTTTTCTGCAACTAATTTGACATTGTGCATGTTTTTAATATATATGCATCAAAATATATTGAAATATGTATTATATAAAAAAAAATTGATTCTCTCCCGGAAGCTTTGTGCTTCCCTCTCCCTCTCCTGCTCCCACTTCCCACTCCCAATAGCCTTGGTTCAAACATCTAACTTGGAAAACATGAATCTTCTAGTTCAGTAGTGATGATGGGGCTCTTTTGATCAGTTTCCTGCTTTGCACCTTCTAGGTGGAAGATATGTGGTAGCCAAAAACCTCTGATTCCTGAAGGCTTTAAGTGAGATACAAAGACTGGAGATTACAGCTAAAGCTACAGCATCTTTTAAGGTTGGCTTGCCTAGAATATTTAAGGTGCGTTAAGAACAATGTAATATTACAGCGTTGTGATGAGAAGTGAGTGTTGTGATGAGAAATGAGCTGACTATACCATTGCGAATGAGCACCATAATAAGTTTTGACGTTTCTGGTTATCCCTAGTTTAGGTTTTACTATATTTTTGTAGATAGTCATAGGAGTTAAATCAAGGAGTGCACTAAGATCTACACATATAAAATCCAGGTCTTTGTTTAAGAGAAGTAGATAGAATGGCAACAAATTAAAAAGCTTGCAATCACAAAAATAATGGTTTCTCAAATTGTCATGTAATGCTTTCATATTATTGGAACAGCAATTTTCAGATCAATATCGTCAGTATTGCAGATCTTTGATGACAAACTGTACAGATTTGCAGTTTGAACAATAGTTAGATGCACTTTGCCAAATACACTACCAAAACAAAATACATTTACTATTTATACGACAGACTCGTGTCATTAAAAGGACTGATGCTGAGTAATCTTCTTACCTAAAGGAGTATCTGGAGTTTTACCGGCACAATGCTCTGGTGTTATATTAGCTTTCCCTTCGTCTGGGGCACCAAAACAAAATACATTTACTATTTATACGACAGACTCGTGTCATTAAAAGAAGTGATGCTGAGTAATCTTCTTACCTAAAGGAGTATCTGGAGTTTGATCGGCACAATGCTCTGGTGTTATATTAGCTTTCCCTTCGTCTGGAGCAGGCGACCTGTCTGACTGAGTAGGAGCGTTGTTTTCAGGTTTAGAGGGCCTTGCTGAAGGCTGTTCCTGTTGCTTAGGACTATCGGGCAATGGAATTGTGGGTAAATAGTATAGCCCTTCACCATAATCATCCGAATCACTATCTACAAACTTCTCTGTTGTCGTGATGTCAACCTCTTCACCTTCATCAACATGTGCAATTTTTACCTATTCAAACAATGTTACAGCATTCAGTGGATATTCATATAAATTCAAATGACAAGGTCGAAAAGGTACATCACAGATAAATACCTTCTCAATGGCAGGCATCAAATTAATGTCAGGTATCATATCAAATTCATCTTCTCTCTCAACATAGTCCTCATTTTCCGTTATCTCCTTGTAATCTGGAGCAAATTCACTCCAATTTTCTGTATATTCTTCTGCCCATATGAAAATTACTCCCGAGATGCCCACCGAGACCACCAGGGGGCAAATAGGATGCCAAGATAAGTCTGTCAAACCAACTCTTGGCCCTTTTAATATTTTGTAAAGCTTCCCAGATCTGTTCCATATGCATAAGTTGTGTTCCTCTTTGCTAGCAGGTGCACCTATAACCCACTCACTGTCACCACTAAAGCATGCAGCCTTCCAGTGAACACGGTTAGCAGAATATTGGAATTGATTTGAAAACTTCAAGCATTGAGATCCCACCAGCTTAATGTTTTCAGTGGCTGCACTGTCACCAGAAGCATTGAGTAAATCTTCCAGAGCACGAGCTGCATTATGCTGAGGTAGACAATTCTCAAAAAGTCTAATTGTGCGATCCGCAGAATTAGCAAGCAAATACTTGCCACAGTTGCTAAAAACAAGTTGCCTAATTAGTCTATTCCCAGGAACCTGAAATAGTGCTTGTACCTTTCTAGTTTCTGTATCGATAATCAATATCTCCCCTTTCAAATTCCCAACATAAATTAAGTCACCTTTCTTATTAAAACTTGCAATAGCAGATGGAAGAACTGTACTTTCATCGTTGAATTTACTCCAACTAAAAGGAAATTCTTCTGTACCAAGAGTATGTGTTGAAACAGGAAGTACATATTGTTTGCTTGAATTGAAGTCCACAAGGACTGGCGGACTGACAATGGGACAAACTAAACCCAAAGACGGATTGCATGATCCAGGATGCAGACGAGCATAATAGGCAGTCTGGTGAAGTGCAATACGTGCAATCTTTAGGTTATCAGCAACATGCCAGAGAGTCAAAGATTTATCAGCAGCAGATGTCAGTATTCTACGACCACACCTGGACCAACACACGCTTGTAATAGCTGCACTATGGTCCTTGTCACGAAGTTCCTTGGCAACTCCTCTGGTTACAAAGTCCCATATAACACAACTTCCATCGTTACAGCCAGCTGTTTCATCCAACAAACCACAACTCAATTCTCTCCCCGCAGTTAGAGATAAAAGCGAACATTTAAAATAAAGTTGGTAAAGTAATGATAATTATGCAAAGAAAAGTACAAATACAATATAGACGTGACCAAAATAATTAAGAAAGTTCACCAATTTCTCAGTAATAAATATAAGTTTTTTAAATTTTTGGAATTATTTTCAAAATGGAAAATAAAATACGAATATTTTTAAAACAGTTAGACAAAATTAACAATTTAGTTTAACTAAATATTTTTTAATTGTTATTAATTTTACATTATAAAAATTAATAATAGCTTTAGTCATTTGAACTATGGAACACATATAATTAAAAAAAAAACTACTACACATCCTATTTCAACAAAATATCTATTCCGTTCACTTAAACAAATTAGAATTGATAAATAATAAACTAAGTGTTCTTTATATAACATAATATCTATTTTACCTTCTGGTTAAGCAAAATAACAAAAAGTTTCAAGTTCAAAAGAAAGAGATAATTAATGCACTGGTTGAATATTCCACATGGAAGCATTTGTTTTTTAACTAGTTTCCTCCAAACTAGAGCAATCCCAATTTAATATTTCTAAAGCGATAATAAGCTATTTTATTTGGCATGGCTAGGGTTAAGAACGGAGTTGTAGATTGTTAAAAAGTTTATCAAAAAATTTGTAGTAAATATGATCAACCCACATTACTACAATCAACCCACATAATCAACTATATCTAACAGTGAATATACGACTACAAATTTTTTAACAGGCTCTTTAAAAATCTGCAGCTCGGTCCTTAACCCTCACCCTTGCTCTTGACAATGATGGACGAACTTTTAACTGGAAATACGCCTCTGTACAGGTTCAACCACACACATCTCTGGGAAGGTTTCTCTCAACACTGATAATCCGATAGTTGTAGCATGAACAGAATAGTTGTATCATGAATCTGTTCGGGAAGTGAAAAGGTGACAAAGCTGGTGATATCATAGTTTTTCAAATTTGGTCGTTTCGTCCAACTACAGTCGCCCTCAAGCTCGGTGCGTCTGCCCAAAGCATGCAACCTATATTGATCGAAAGAATTAATGTGATTGTGGGAATGTGCTGGCATTGACTATATGCGAATAATAAGCAGCTTGTTTTATATCATTTAATGCAGTGGGAGTAGGCATGTTTATGTCAGGTTTGACTTATTATCTGCTATTTAATGCAGCGGTAGTAGACATGAGGAAATTCCTGCTACGGGGCATTACATGGGACATGCCCTGCTACCTTAGCAAGCTGTTTATTGTGCCGAACAATAAA
This sequence comes from Pseudotsuga menziesii, assembly GCA_001517045.1. Lineage (NCBI taxonomy): Eukaryota > Viridiplantae > Streptophyta > Pinopsida > Pinales > Pinaceae > Pseudotsuga > Pseudotsuga menziesii. The sequence goes on from LPNX011074978.1 coordinate 272,544, forward strand.
CAGCTTGTTTTATATTATTTAATGCAGTGGTAGTAGGCATGTCTATGTCAGGTTCGACTTGTTATATGTTATTTAATCCAGCCTTAGTAGATATGAGGGAGGGGTTGGAATTTCAAATGGCTGACACCCGTCAAAATTGCAAGTAACAATCAAAATCTGAAACATTTTCTGTATTCTAAGCCAGATTTTGACGGTCTCCGAAAACTCTTAGCCGTATTTGACGGGAAAATTGGCCCATGACGGGCATTTACCCGTCAAATTCCATCCCTCCCGACATTCCTGCTACGGGGCATTAAATGGGACATGCCCTGCTACTCTAGCAAGCTGTTTATTGTGCGAACAGCTTGTTTTATATTATTTAATGCAGTGGTAGTGGGCATGTCTATGATATGTTATTTAATGCAGCCGTAGTAGATATGAGGGACATTGTAGTAGATATGAGGGACATTCCTGCTACGGGGCATTAAATGGGACATGCCCTGCTACCCTAGCAAGCTGTTTATTGTTCGCCAGAAAACCACGTTTCAAGTTTCAACCATCACAGGATAAGTTAGTCCAATACTGGGAAGCATAAGTTAGTCCAATACAGATTGCATAAGCTCCGATGAATGTCAGAAGGATAGGCATCATGTAATTCAAGATGGAAGTGCCGTGAAATAGTGGCCCTTCAAAGAAAATGCAAGGTTGAGTTCTGCCGTTCAAACTTCAAAAGAGAAGTAACGCAAACAGACTCATTAGTTTTACGACCAACTGTATATGGGGACACTGTTTTATTTTAGAAATCACGGGTTGCATCAAGAAGGTCCTTATAGGTTTTACAACTGCCAAGATGGAGTTTAAGAATCGCACTTTTAACTAGTTCAAACATATATATTAATATGAATATCTCCTTCCATGAAAAACTAGTTATGCCTGTAATAATTCCACATTGGCATGGATCATTTACGAAGTATTACTTACACCAAAGCTTAAGCAGGTTAAGGTTATTAATGAATTAATTACACCAAAAACTTAACCAATCTTGATGTTAACATGTACTGCCATGCTAACACCGACAACTTAATCAATCTTGGTGTTAACGTGAAGTAAACTTAATCGATCTTGACGTTAACATAAATTTAGCTTCAGCTTGATGTAAGAGCATTCTCCTTCACTACGATGCTAACACTCAGAAGTGCTCGAGAGTGAATGAAGCCCAAGTGCTGTAGAGTGCATGAAGCCTATTAAATATATAGAAGGACATGCATGTATTGTTAACTTTTCTTTTTCATGTTCTTAATTGCATGCTTAGCGTCATGTAAAAGACTTCATGCCTTCTTAATTGCATGCTTAGAGTTGGAGTGAGTAAAAGCCTATATGCAGCAACCAAAAAAGCTTTATTCGAAATTTAATTGAAGAAGAATGGTTGAAAGTGCAATTTTTTTATTGGAGAAAGTATTGACGGGAAAAGAGAAAAACTTGGTTGGAGAAAGTATTGATGGAAAAAAAAAAAACTTGGTCGAGAATTTAACAAAGAAAGAATGGTTGAAAGCACAATTGGTTGAAAGCACAATTTCCATGTTTAGGATGGACCAAACTGCAATTTTCAAAATAATTTTTACCAAATTTAATAAAAAATACATCAAAATAACTAGATTTTTGGTTGGTGCTTATCAACGAGGGATTGACCTGGGTTCAATCCGTGGTTCAAACTGCAATTTTCAAAATATTTTTTACCAATTTTAATAAAAAAATACACCAAAATAACTAGATTTTTTGTTGCTGTTTATCAACGCGGGATTGACCTGGGTTCAATCCCTGGTTCACTTCCATTACAATCAATCATAAGTTATAACGAGTTTTGGTTGGTGTTTATATCACCTAGGATTGATCTGGGTTCAATTTTTGGTTTATATTTTTCTTTTTTTACAGGTGAAAGTGCTGGGCCTTAAACTTATTTGTTGCGTCAAGGCTTTGCCAAAATCCAACATAGAATGCAGGGTTATATCAGTATGGACAGATTATACAATCCACTTATTCATTAAAAGGGCTAAACAAAAGCAAACATGTCACTTATAAGAGTTGAAAGTGAATGAAAAACACTCATTCCTCCCAACCATCCAAGCTATAACCAATGAACAAACTCATCCATTACAATCAATCATATAGCTTTTCAATAGAATGAAAAAAAAAAAGCCTTACCACTATTACATTACCCGAAAGAAAAGCCTTACCACGGTTACATTACCCACTCAGGAACTTATTTTATCCTTTGTTCAAAACTTGCTGTGTACGACGATTATATAAACACTGGCTTTACCAACAATTTGACACAACTTAACTTCAAATGGCACAAAAGAAAAACTGAATATCAAACCCTTATCACAATTACATAGAGAGAAACAAACATATGTATATGAAAAAAATCAAGGCCAGGGACGCATGAAGACTCGCCAATCACAATCGCAGAGAGAAAGAAAAAAAAGGCACAATTGCAAGCAGAAAAAAAACCAGGGGCGGCATGAATACTCACCAGCCAGAAGTGTACCCTTGCTATTGAATGCAACGCACTTGGCAACGCCATGTTCCAATAACTCTTCTATGACTTTGGGGTAGTCTCCCTGGTATTTTTCTGCAAAATATCACAGAAAGGCAAATATTAAAGCAAATCGACTTTAAGCCATCCATATAGGAGCGTACTCTAATTCACTTAAAAAAACTGAAAATATACATAGTATTTACTTACTAAAGATGGAGCGATTCATAGTGATAAAAAAGGTGATATAGTCAATAATATTTTTGCAGGCAAGTCTATTTCGTGTTTGAAATCTCAATCTATGTTTTTTCTATTTCGGATCCAAGAGAGCGAGCTTAAAACTTGAAGTTGTGAGGGTGGGCAAAGATAGAATCATATGGAAAGCCGAAGGGATGAATTTATAGATTTATAGGATGGGACACAGAAGAATTTCATTAGATTTATAGGATGGGACACAGAAGAATTTCATGGAAGATCAGTATGGATTTAGCTAACTTTAGTCTTATAAAGTGTTGAATAGGAAATTCAAAAATCTTTTACCACTCAATTATAGCATATATCTTTCTCACCACTATACTACTAATGCATGCATGCATTCTTATTCTTATTTTTTCAATTTATTTGTTTATTTATTATATTTTGACTCACACTTCTTTATCTTAACATTTTTTTATTTTTTTTATTTTTATGGTACATCCCATCTTGACCATAAAAATGCCCATTCTCAACACAATAAAAAAATCATAAAAATGCCCATTCTCAACACAATAAAAAAATCAGGCCGTTCAATTTATTTTTGACGTATTCTAAAAGATTAAATGCAACCCTTCAATTATGTATAATTCTTTCATTAAATATAAAATTATGGTGAATTGTTTTTTTGACACAACACTCCACTCCAATGGGGTTAGGGGAAAGCTAGGATCAATTTGGCAAAGAAAGAATGAATAAATAGATTTATGGGATGGGAAAACTGCCATTCTTTTTTTTAATTTTTAATTTTTATGGGACATCCTCATCTTGATCATAGAAATGTCAATTGTTTTTTTTACACAATACTCCAGGGGAAAGATAGAATCAATTTGGCAAAGAAAGAATGAATAAATAGATTTATGGGATGGGGATCACACTTCCTCATCGTGGCATTCTTTTCTTTTTAATTTTTTTTATGGGACATCCTCACCTTATTGTAAAAATGGGCATTCTCAACACAATAAAAAATCAGGTGGTTAAAAAAAAATATTTTTCACACCACATTCTAATAGATTAAATGCAACCCTTCAATTAGTATAAGTCTTTCATTAAAGATAAAATTTTGGTTAAATGTTTTTTAGACACAACACTCTACTCCAATGGGGTTAGGGAAAGATAAAATCAATTTGGTAAAAAAAGAGGTTAGTTCAGTTATTTTTTGACATAGCAATATAATGGAAAAAAGGGATGGGGGCAAAGAAGGATTTCATTAAAGCTAAAATCACGGGATACTCTAATGGAATAAATGCAACCCATGGGATGGGCAAGATAAAAATCCATGTGGGTACTCTAATGGAATAAATGCAACCCATGGGATGGGCAAGATAAAAATCCATGTGGGTACTCTAATGGAATAAATGCAACCCATTCACGTTGGTACTCTAATGGAATAAATGCAACCGTGAGGCAAAGGAGAATTTCATTAAAGATAAAAATCAGGCGGGTACTCTAATGGAATAAATGCAACCCATACCCATAGGATGAGGCAAAGAAGGATTTCATTAAAGATAAAAATCAACCCATGGGATGGGGTAAAGGAATATTTCATTAAAGATAAAAATCAGGAGGTGAACAATTATTTATAGGGTAAAGATAGAATCAATTCACAGAAGAAAGAATAAATAAATAGAATTATGGAATGGGGAAAAAGAAGGATTTCATTAAAGATAAAAATCATTGTGTTCAATTTAACACATTATTCTAATGTAATGAATGCAACCTACAATTATATATAGTTATTTCATTAAGGATAAAAATGACAGTTGGTTTTTTTAGGACAATACTAATAGAATAAATGCAACCCTTTAATTCTTTTATTTATTAATAATATATATAGTATAGTTGGTACTTCTTTGAACATTTTGGTTTGTATGGATGGTTATGATTACTCGTAATTACTTGATATTATTAAATATTTATCTGTTATTATTAATTTTTATTAATTTAAAACAACAATTTAACATGTTTTTCTAACATTTTAACTTGAGACAACAATCAAACCTTTTTCCTTGCCCTTCCTTTTCCCTTTTTCTTTCATTTTTCCCTCACCTATTTTCTCTCTTTTTTTCAATGTTTTTCCTCTTCATTTTTACCCTCTTTTCATCTCCCCGTCCCATTAAACCTGACACCCCTTCCTTCTTTACATTAATTCCCGCTCAATTAGTTTTTGACAAAATAGAATCAATTCGGAGAAGAAAGAATGAATAAATAGATTTATGGGATGGGGAATATTTTTTTTAACTATTAAGACAACAATCTAACCTCTTTCCCCTCCCCTTCCTTTTCCCTTATTTTCTTTCATTTTAGGTGGCCTGCTTTCTCCCTTTTTGTTCATGTTTTTCCTATTTGTTTTTACCTTTTTCCATCTCACCTTCCCATTAAACATCACACCCTTCCCCACTTATTTACATTAATTCTCTCTTAATTTTAAATTTAATTTAATTTCTTTTTAAATAATTTAATTTAAAATTTAGAATTTTTTGATCTCCTTTGACTTTACGCTTTATTTTCCAACATTTTCCCTTTAAACGACTAATTCTATTAATAACTAATCGTTTCCTCTATTTATTCTTCTTGGTTCCCTTTATGAAGGGCGGAGTGTCCACTTGCTCACAACTTCTTGTAGATTCCCTTGATATCCCAAAGCTTTAACAATTATGGGTCAGTGCAAGAAGATGATGGACCTTTTTGGCGCGTTAGATGCAATAGAAACCTGAAAAATCAGGCATCCCTCAACTTACTTGGATTTTTTGAGATACTTATGCAAAATATCTTGCATTGAGTAAAAAACATGAAATGTAGGAAATTGAATCACCTTTCCGAATATATAACTTTTATGTATCGAAAATTTGCATAGCTATGTCAAATTTCATTTTTCCTAACAGGCACTTTTTATTTTTCAGGGAAATTATAAGGTATATGTTTTTGTGGGTGCAGCCTTTGAAGGTCTTAATGCAAAAATCATGAAATGGGGTTTTGATAGAACGTAGAGGTTAGTGTCTACTTGGTCACCATACAATTTTTGTTTGAAGTGATCAAGGATTGAAGAAGTTATAAAAGAAACACTACCAGTGTGTTTTTTGAGTTCAGGAGTGATGACAGAAGATATATAAGAAAAAAATAGAAAAAATTATGTATTCTTGTTAAAATTTACATATTTAGAATCTGCAAAAAAAACCATATCTGTTTCTAAAATCTCATAAAAAATGGAGGTGTGCAGCACAATCAGACGAACCGTTAAACATGAGCATATTGAAAATATGGATATAATGCTGAATTTGCCATGGTTTATCATACTCCAAGGCACAGGCATGTTGAATCCGAAGCAAAGTACAAAGCAGACACATAGGCATAGGAATTCCACGAAAGCATGGGTGGAGGCTCGGCCTTATCATTTGGAGGGAATAAAAATTTGAATTTAACAATACGCGCGCGCGATTTAACACTACAAAACGCGTGCGCGTTATATAAACACAAAACCCGAGCGCGTTATGTTCATATAAATCGCGTGCGCGATATGTGAAACCAAAAAAATAGCACCAACATAATTTTGACATAATGCTTGGGATCATAATGCTTCTATTCTTCAAGTTGGTGTACACTCCACATATAACATAAGGTTTGTAGGTTCATTAATCTAAAATACATCAAATGGTATCACACAAATGATATAGAATGTGTGTGTATACTATTACTACTAGAAGTATTAGTATTAAACTAGTTACTAATTGTACACTGATTGGTGATGGAGAGAGGGATCTGGTACATAACGATGCCTAGGGATTTCCACTAGTGACCTACTGCAACCTCTTCCATAGCCCTAATGACCTGCTACAATTTTCCAATGCATCATGTCTCCAGTATCATGCGAATAGCGGCAACCTTAGCTCCTTCAATGGCAACATCTGATGCTCCCACAGGTACTTTATATGATACACAAATAATAAATCCCTCTTGTAGTGAAATAATTCATCATCATCATCATCACCTTCCTCATCATCATCATCACCATTGCCATCATCATTATCCTCATCATCATTATCATCATCCTCATCCTCGTCGTCATCATCAGCTTCATCATCACCATCATCATCATCATCAACATGATCATCATCATCATCACCATCAACATCATGAACATCATCATCACCATCGTCGTCATCATCATCATGAACATCGTCCTCATCACCATCGTTGTCATCATCATCATCATCATCCTCGTCATCATCATCACCTTCCTCATCATCAACATCACCATCACCATCATTATCATCATCAACATCACCATGATCATCATTATCATCTTCATCATGTCCATCTTCATCATCATCATCTTCACCATCATCACCTTCATCATCACCATCATCATCATCATCATCATCATCATCACCATCAACATCATGAACATCATCATCATCATCCTCATCATCATCACCATCATCTTCATCATCATCATCATCATCACCATCATCATCACCATCGTCATCATCGTCATCATCACCATTGCCATCATTGCCATCATCGTCATCATCATCATCATCATCACCATCAACATCATGAACATCGTCATCGTCATCATCATCACCATCAACATCATGAACATCGTCGTCATCATCATCACCATCATCCTCATCATCATCACCATCAACATCATGAACATCATCATAATTCATCATCATCATCATCATCATCATCACCTTCATCATCATCATCAACATTCATCATCATTCATCATCACCATCAACATCGTGAACATCCTCATCCTCATCATCATCACCATCAACATCAACAACATCATCCTCATCATCAACATCATCAACATCATCATCATCATCCTCACCATCCTCATCATGAACATCATCATCATCGTCCTCATCATCATCATCATCCTCACCATCCTCATCATGAACATCATCATCATCATCCTCATCATCATCATCACCTTCATCATCGTCATTATCATCATCATCATCATCATCACCGTCAACATCATGAACATCACCATCCTCATCCTCATCCTCATCCTCATCATCATTCATCATCATCATCATCATCATCACCACCTTCATCATTGTCATCATCATCATTCATCATCACCATCAACATCATGAACATCATCATCGTCATCTTCATCATCATCATCCTCCTCATCATCATCACCATCAACATCATCCTCATCATCAACATCATGAACATCATGAACATCATCATCATCCTCATCACCATCATCAACATGATCATCATCATCACCATCCTCATCATCATCATCATCCTCATCATCATCATCATCACCATCAACATCATGAACATCATCATCACCTTCCTCATCGTCATCCTCATCCTCATCCTCATCATCACCTTGAACACCATCATCATCATCATCAACATGATCATCATCATCACCATCAACATCGTCAACATCACCATCAACATCATGAATATCATCATCATCATCCTCACCATCACCATCGACATGAACATCATCATCACCATCCTCCTCATCATCATCACCATCAATGTCATGAACATCATCATCATCATCATCACCATCCTCCTCAATGTCATGAACATCATCATCATCATCATCACCATCCTCCTCATCATCATCACCATCATCATCATCACCATCATCACCATCAATGTCATGAACATCAACATCATGAACATCATCATCATCATCCTCCTCCTCATCATCACCATCAATGTCATGAACATCATCATCATCATCCTCCTCCTCATCATCACCATCAATGTCATGAACATCATCATCATCATCATCACCATCAACATCATGAACATCATCATCATCATCATCACCATCAACATCATGAACATCATCATCATCCTCACCATGAACATCATCATCATCATCCTCATCATCATCCTCATCATCGTCATTCATCATCACCATCAACATCGTGAACATCATCAACATCATGAACATCCTCATCATCCTCATCACGAACATCATGAACATCCTCATCATCCTCATCGCCATCAACATCATCCTCATCATCATCATCATCCTCATCATCCTCATCATCATCATCATCATCACCGTCAACATCATGAACATCATCATCCTCATCCTCATCCTCATCATTGTCATCATCATCATCATCATCACCTTCATCATCGTCATCATCATCATCATCATCATCATCATCATCATTCATCATCGCCATCAACATTGTGAACATCATCATCATCATCCTCATCATCATCACCATCATCCTCATCATGATCACCATCAACATCATCATCATCATCCTCATCATCATCCTCATCATCAACATCATCAACATCATGAACATCATCATCATCCTCATCACCATCAACATCATGAACATCATCATCATCATCCTCATCATCATCATCACCATCAACATCATGAACATCATCATCATCATCATTCATCATGCCCATCAACATAGTGAACATCATCATCATCATCCTCATCATCATCACCATCAACATCATCATCATCATCATCATCATCATCATCATCATCATCATCATCATCAACATGATCATCATCATCATGAACATCCTCATCATCATCATCCTCATCACCATCACCATCAACATCATGAACATCATCATCATCATCCTCATCATCATCATCACCTTCATCATCATCATCATCATCATCATCATTCATCATCATTCATCATCACCATCAACATCATGAACATCATCATCATCATCCTCATCATCATCATCACCTTCATCATCATCATCATCATCATCATCATTCATCATCATTCATCATCACCATCATCATCATCACCATCACCATCATCATCATCATCCTCATCATCAACATCATCAACATCATGAACATAATCATCATCTTCATCACCATCAACATCATGAACATCGTCATCATCATCCTCATCATCATCATCACCTTCATTATCATCATCATCCTCATCATCATCATCACCATCAACATCATGAACATCATCATCATCATCCTCATCGTCATCCTCATCCTCATCATCATCATCACCTTCATCATCCTCATCATCATCATCATCACCATCAACATCATCATCATCCTCATCATCATCACCCTCAACATCATCACCTTCATCATCATCATCATCCTCATCATCATCATCCTCATCATCATCATCCCCATCAACGTCATGAACATCATCATCATCATCCTCACCATCAACATCATCCTCATCATCATCATCCTCATTATCCTCATCCTCATCATCCTCATCATCATCACCTTCAACATCATCACCTTCAACATCATCATCATTAATATCATCATCATCATCATCCTCATCATCATCACCTTCAACATCATCATCAATATCACCATCACCATCATCATCATGAACATCATCATCATTCATCATCATCAACATCATGAACATCATCATCATCATCATCCTCATCATCATCAACATCATGAAGATCATCCTCATCATCATCATCACCATCAACATCATGAACATCATCATCATCATCCTCATCATCATCATCACCTTCATCATCCTCATCATCATCATCATCATCAACATCATCAACATCATCAACATCATTATCATCCTCATCATCATCAATATCATGAACATCATCCTCATCATCATCATCACCATCAACATCATGAACACCATCATCATCATCCTCATCATCGTCATCACCTTCATCATCCTCATCATCATCGTCATCAACATCATGAACATCATGAACATCATGAACATCATCATCATCCTCATCATCATCAACATCATGAACATCATCCTCATCATCATCATCACCATCAACATCATGAACACCATCATCATCATCCTCATCATCATCATCACCTTCATCATTCTCATCATCATCGTCATGAACATCATGAACATCATCATCATCATGAACATCGTGAACATCATGAACATCATCATCATCTCATCATCAACATCATGAACATCATCCTCATCATCATCATCACCATGAACATCAACATCAACATCATGAACATCATCATCATCACCTTCATCATCATCATCATCATCCTCAACATCAACATCATGAACATCATCATCATCCTCACCATGAACATCACCTTCATCATCATCATACTCATCATCATCATCATCCTCATTCATGACCATCAACATCATGAACATCTTGGCTTTGCCATTCAATGTTTATCTTGGCCTGGTTATTGCAATTGGAAGCCCTATATTATTCTAACCACTATGGAGTACCACATAACCGAATTCAAGGTCAAAATGGGCCCTTTATTATGGCCTTAAGCTTCATGCATGGCCTATGATCCTAGAAGGAAACTAATGTTATGGTATAATTCCCTATCATTTAACCCTATACAATGGATTATGTTCTAAGAGTTATCCCTAGTGTAGTAAAACTTGAAATTGTCACCACACCTTGATCACATGCCAATAATTTATGGCCTATGTGGTGGTTCTAAGTCCCACAAATGCCATATGAGCCCCAAATATATTTTATTAAGCATAAGAATGTTAATGGAATTATCCATATGAAGTTCTTAATTATCCACATAGAAAACAACTATGCAAAATTTGCAAGAAAATATAATAAATCTCTTTTAGTCGTGCACCCACCTCATTTATTGTAATTGACAATATCGCGTGCGCGTTTTGGATTTATAGATCGCGTATGCGTTTTGGTTAAACAAATAGCGTGCGCGTTATGTGACTGTTGAAAAACATTGAATTGTCATTGTCCGAGAGCATATCACTGCGTGTTTTTCTGAATTTAGAATTACCGCGCAATATCTTTACACAGCACGAGCCTTTCTTTGAAAATACTCACAATTTTCACCATCTCCATCCATCTCCATCATTCTTTTTGTTATGCAGGTGCAACATTGAGAAGGAAGATTGAAAAGGAAGATTGAGAAAAAAGATTGAAGTATATTGCAGGATTGAAGATTGAAGTATATTGCAGGATTGAAGATTGAAGGAAGATTAAATTTTCTCATTCATTGTTGTTTTGATGGGAAATATGAACAATTGAGAAGGAAGATTGAAGTACATTGAAGGGTTAATAGTTATATTAAAGCAAGTTAAAAGTTTGGAAGCTTGTAATTGAGGAGCAACAAAAACAAAGTATATTGGCATTGATCATTGTGGTGATGGGGAATGTACGTAACCGAGGAAGAAAATCAACAAGGAAGAAGATACCTCAAGAAGTCATCAAAGAAGAGAAAGAAAAGAAACGAATAGACATGATGAATCGGAGGCTTTCTTTGGAAAATAATCCAAATCCAATTATAGAGGATACGGCGGTTCATCCTATTAATCCAACACAAGAAGAAATTCCGCATTCACTAGAGGGACCATCTCAAGACAAAGCTCATGAAGAGGCAGTGTACATGGAGCCTACTGTTGAAGAAGAAAATATTAATCGGACCATCAATGAGGATGTTGGACTTCCACCATCCAACTACCAGGAAGAGAGTGAAGGACAACAAGTTGCTACTGAAACCCCAGAGCGTATTGTTGATGCACTAGATGATAGAAATCCAACCCCCTTACCTCCATTACAAAGCACACGTCGAAGAACTCCGAAGCGTATACAAGTTGATGAAGGACTCACCAATTCCATGGAAGGTACGCTATCTAAACGTAGTATTGCTTATCAAACTCGACAGATACTAAATAAATATTTTGATTCTAAATGTGATGGAGATAAATGTAGATTA
>LPNX011074991.1:0-89712 GCA_001517045.1 Pseudotsuga menziesii
TGGTGGAAGATGCAAAGTTGCAAACACATTGAAGACCCGAGACACCAAATTTACGAAGACAATCACTCTCCACTGGCAGATGAAGATCTGCTAGGCAAAGGTTGCATTAAATGACTGCAAAACAGTGGCAATATGAAATTCTTCAAATTATTTCATAATCTTATTTCCGTTGTAGAAGCAGGGTAACCTGTCATTATATAAGTTATAAAAAGTGCCTTCAATGTTCACCCTCTGATATAGGCAGCTACTACTATAGGAAACGAGCAATAAAGTCAATTGATTGCATTCTTCTTTTTTGGTTGTAATACCTCGCGCATGAGTGAAACAACCTTCTGAGGGGTGCTTGGTATTCCATGTTCAACGAAGGCCTAAAGTTTCTCAATTGTAAAAGTTAAATTTGTATTAGTCACAAGAAGATGTATCATAAAGTGAAGATCAACTGTTTAGAAAGCAATAGACAAAAACTGGGAGAGCCCATTAATGAGTTTGCTGTGATAGAAATAAAAAGAAGCTATAGATGTAAATCAGGGGTTATGTTACCATGATACATGCATCATGCAGGCATTGTAAATGTTGATCCAAAAGGCTAGCTTCTGCTGATATGTCAAGCCCTTTACATCTCCAGAAAATAGTTTTCTCACAAGAAATCTGAAAAGCAGAGACTTATAAATTAGGCCAAACCTAAAAATGACTAAATGAGAATGGAAACCTTGTAAGGGCTTCTAATTGATCTTTCAATGATCAACACAAATAATCTAGATTGTAAAAGTTAAATTTCTCAATTGTAAGTTTCTCAATTGTAAAAGTTAAATTTGTATTAGTCACAAGAAGATGCATCATAAAGTGAAGATCAGCTGTTTAGAAAGCAATAGACAAAAACTGGGAGAGCCCATTAATGAGTTTGCTGTGATAGAAATAAAAAGAAGCTATAGATGTAAATCAGGGGTTATGTTACCATCATACATGCATCATGCAGGCATTGTAAATGTTGATCCAAAAGGCTAGCTTCTGTTGATATGTCAAGCCCTTTACATCTCCAGAACATAGTTTTCTCACAAGAAATCTGAAAAGCAAAGACTTATAAATTAGGCCAAACCTAAAAATGACTAAATGAGAATGGAAACCTTGTAAGGGCTTCTAATTGATCTTTCAATGATCAACACAAATAATCTAGATTGTTTACAGTAAAGGAATCAGTATAGGTGAACAATTTGGCCAAATAGCATTTAAGAGATGTTTATTGGTATTCCAATAAAGTGACAAACACACCTCAATCTTCTGAATAAAGAAGCACAACTTGGGAGTCGATCCAAGTCAAATGAGACTGCAGAGATATCATGGAAATGTTTGTATGGACCAATATCTCTCAGAATTGATTCAGAATAAACACCATAAGGATCTTTGAAATGTATTTCTTCTGAATATTCCATAGGTATTTTACAGTTTAAAGTGCTTCTCGACCCATAGCTTTTTGGGCTTACACTTGAAAAAGTTGACCATGAATCTATTGATGGTGTCTCCTTATTGGTTGCAAATGATGGCCTTGTTAGCTTCAAAAAAATACTCATCAAGCACTTTACAATATCTTCGTAAAGCTTATTTTGTTGTGTACTTTTCCCATCTTCAAAAATATTCAGAGATGGTAGTTTCGTTGGTCCAAAATGAGTAATCACTGGAGTATGTTGTGTCTGGGAGATGTCATAATATCATACATAATTGAATCAATATATACTCATATAATATTCTTAAAGTGCAGGTGCACATAAAAAAAATGTATGTTCTTTACAACTTGAAATCAATACTCATATAATATTCTTAAAGTGCAGGTGCACATAAAAAAATGTATGTTCTTTAAGCAAGTCTTTTGATATCATACATGATTCCAAATTTGCTATCTTTTTCTTTGGTGTTAGGGGTTATGTCTCCATAAGAGCTGTACGAATGAGTGAGCTTTGTTTCTGAGCTCCGGTATTTCCTTTTGGGACTAGAGGCAAAGCATGTAGGTTCTTAGCTTTCAAATGCAACTGGTTCTCTTTCTCATGGCTAACAAATGGTATCCATGATTTCCTTTGCTCTGTTGAGAGTTCTAATGCCTTTGTTTCTTCAAGCCCCCTATAAAAATGAAGGCTACCATTCATAGCCTGGGATAGAAAGAAGAGGCTCGGGGTGTCTAGTATAGAGCCCAAAGACAATTGTCTTCTATGAAAATGTCCAGTTTCCAAAGCCCTATCATGTGTTATGGGGAGTTTGTTTAGTGTTCTAAGATACCTATCCGGTGAAATCCCTTTCATGGAATGAGGCAGACTTCCTACAAAAGAATCTTGTTTTCCTTGTTTCCTAACATGATCAGATAAATCTCCCGATGAGGGAGACCTACGCAATACTCTCTTTGCCTTCAATTGTTCAGCATTTCCAAGAGGTTCCTTCTGCTTTGTGGATGATGAGGCATGCTCTTCATTCTGATACATACCGTGTCTCGTGTGTACAATTTGTTCCTCTAGGTGAACAACTTCTTCCTCAAGCAGAGCTACTTCTGCAAGAAGCTGCTTTGTCTGAAGAGGCCAGCAAGAAAGCATATCTGTCAAATATATTTCAGTATAATGGATTCTAGACACCTCCACTCAGACAAAACCATTTTGAGAAATTTAATAGCTCACACTTTATATTTGTGAAGGCCTATAATTAGAGCAGAAAGTCATCCCTTACAAATAGTTCCACCTATCAATCCATTGTAGGTTTTTCTATAGAACTTTTTTTATCTGTGATTCCCTTACAAGAGGGAAAGCAATCCATCATTTGAAGACAAGAATATGGATATGATTTAAGAATTCTGAATAGGATTATAAAACTCTCATATAGGAATAAGTGAAGCGAAATATATGCCCATCTTGTTTCATCCACAATTCTAAATGCTAACTTTTCACTAAACATTATGCTTGCAAACTAGATCTTCAAGGCATTCATTCAATGATTTTAATCACCTACTAAAGCTTGTTGTATTCATCAGATTTTAAGTTTACCTTTTGAGGAAGAAATGATGGAAGACAAGGGAGAACTCCTAAAGGCCTTGTGAAGGCTCTTTCCAATGCTCTGTGCACATCCTCCTGATGCCTAAGTGTTCTGCGTAGCCTATCAATCTACAATTTGAAGAGAACACATAGTCAATAATATAGACATTAGACTTTGGCTACAGATAATTATTCCATTCAGATATATACCAAGGAGAATTTCAATCACATTGCAGAGATGAAAACAACCCAAAATTTCAATCACATTGTAGAGACGAAAACAACCCAAAATCTGCACAAATTGGGAACAGTCAGAATCAATCAACAATGAACATTGCTCATATAAAACAATTAGCTCACACATAGGTGAACTATTGGATTTTTACCATTTACCAATCTATAGAGGGATATGAACTGCAGAGTACCCCAACTTGAACCACTATGAGAACAAATTTCAATACATGAACTGCAATGGTTAAAGTTTATAAGAGGGTGTAGACCTCCCAAGCCATGGTGAGAAATGTGTGCCTAATATGCTCATGGATGTATGAAAGCCGAGCTTTTCTAGCTCAAAATTAAAAATCAAAATCATCAAATCACAGAGCTTTATACATTGGAGTTGAATTACTAACTATTAAGGAAAACCCTGATTGGAATTTAGTTGTAGTGAGCAACTATAGCAAGCAGCAAGAGAGAGAGAGAGAGAGAGAGAGAAACAATAGTAACAAATATCATACATCTTGCTCGAGGCTTAATATTCTTTCCTGGCATGAAGACATTCAAGAGCGAGCATTCCCTGCTGTGGGTCTTTGAAATTCTTGTCTGTGAATACCCTTCAGGGAAAAAAACAACAACATCAGTTATTGAGTTAAACAAGGATGGATCACATTCTGTTGGATGGAGTCTAAACCTTAGTTTGAATCAACGAATAAGAGAGAAAGTACCTTGCCATCATTCCCAGTTCTGTTTGCTAACCGAAAGAAGCCATTGCTCTGGGCAACAATGGATTCCTTCTCCCCACCATGATATGATAACCTGTCAGAGTAGCACACAACACAAGAACAATGAACTATAATATAAATATAGTATTTTGTTGTTTCCATTAAGGGGAGGGCGGGCAAAATAAAGTAATTTTTTTGTTTCTTCTTGTATAAAATGGACAAATAGCATGGAAAAGAAAAGTAGATAGGACAATACCTTTAGTTTGGAGTTGGATGCTTTGCATGGTAGTTGCATTGGCGGGAACAGGAGAGGACAAGTACAGATGAAGCAGTTGTACTAGTAAATTAAAAAATCGACTAACAAACTGTTGCAATAGTTATTTACTTATAGACCTTATACTCTCTTATGGAGAGTATTTTGAAACGATTTGAGTATCGATAATATTTGAAACCAACTGAATGTACAAATAGTATACTTGTAGTAGAAGTTAAAAAATGGGCAACAAATTTACTTTCAAACCAAGTATAGGGACACCATGGGTAAAAAAAACAGACATAGGTATGAAGTCAAGAAGTCCAAGCTAAATATACACATGGGATAAAACATAAGTTAATATTCTTGGTCCTAAGTTCACTTGAGGTTTCAAGTTTTTTTTTTTAGTAGGAAAAAATAGTTCTTTGATATTCTAATGAAACAAAGGTAACCTTGTACATCATCAAACAACTATCCATACCCCAATGGGTTAGACAGAATAGTAAATATTACATTACAATGCAGTTCAAAACAGAAATATAACTATACCTAAGATGTGAAAAAATACTATCAGCACCTAGTTATCAATACATGAAAAGGTCCTCTCATAAGTGAGCAGTATATACATCAGTCAGAGAAATGTCCATAAAGAACATAACAAGAGCCTAGACACCTTATCCAAAGTAGGAAAGTGACTCTCAAAATACTTGTAACTGCTGCTCAGCATAACCATAAATAACTCAAAAAAATCCATGAGATAAATATCTGAAATAGAATGAGCAAATTCTAAAAAAGATGGATTGAGACTTCCCCAATAAAATCATCATCATAAGATTCAATAAGTAAGAGATGACCAGGAGCCATACACAAACCCTCCATGGAGAAGATGTCTGCCCTCTTGTTATGTTCCCTATAGACATGACTGAAATCCACCCAGGCGAATGAGGATATGAGTAATCTGGTGTTGTAGCACCAAGCCTCAAGGTTCACCATGTGAAGGGTGGATTCCCCCTTTCCCCAATTTATAATCACCGAGGAGTCGCCAAAGATATGTAGGTAAGGCAACCCAATATCTTTGGCAACCCGTAATGATGCCCAGAGTGCTAAAAGTTCTGCTCTAGTATTAGTACTGCTCCCACATCCAAGCTTAAAAACTGCAAGGTCTCTACATGGTCCTTTAATTAAGATAACTTTGTACACTTAAACATTTCAGGTTTTCATATATTCATTGCTTCATGGGAATCATTTTTTAATTCCATGCATAAGCAAAGTTATTTTCTTTGTGAAATGTGCCAAAACAATCCTCAATAACTACTTCAGATTTGCATCATAACTTCATACCAAATCTACCCTTCAACAAACTTTCAAATATGTCTACTGAAGACAAGGCTCTTCTTTGCAAAAAAGTGCCACATTTTTTCCTTACATTCCTCTCTAAAAGCACCTTGAGAATTCACAAGAAAGTGTTTTATGTCAAATATGTAAGTTTTTTGCATAAATTTTGAGCCCTTGTGTGCGAAGAGATTGTTGACCAAGTTACTCTTATCTCATCCTACTTAGACAAGAGTTACCTCCTTCCAAACAGATAACTCAAAATAAAAGGCCATGAACAAGTGATCTACAATATCTAAATCGTGCTTGCAAAGTATGCATCTCTTAGCATGTCTAGTTTCTTTTATGTCTATTATCCTAGGTTAACAGCTTCTTGGCTATTTATAACCATAAAATAATCTTTATTTTTAAAGGAAATGTTGATTTCTAGACCACTCTCCTGAAATAGACTCTATATGAAAGAAGGCATTCTTCAATGCTTGCAGCATAACCCAACTTGATAGTGTATACCCTTGTTCCACTATTCTTGGACCACTTGAGTTGATCATATTCTTCTAAAAGTTTAATAGCACTATGGTTTACAATATATACAAAATGTATACTAAAAATATATACAAAATGTTTCAATTATTTAGCCAAATGACCTTATAATTTTACATCAAATTCCTATCACAATATATGTACATTATATACAACCTTTATGTGCTGAAAAGAGTGGGAGAGGATAATGGAATTCTTATTCATTGTAGTGGATAGGTAACGAGGGAGAAGCGATGATGCAATGGATGAAGAATAAATAAGAGTTGATAGCAATGGGATAAGGTTAGGAATACATAATAGAGGTTAAGAGGAGTTCGTAGGGTCACTTAGTAATGTTTACCGTGTATGTAGGAATAACCAAAACCAACTATAAATAAAAGGGTCCAACATACTAGGTAACAAAGATTAAATGAAAGGTTCAACATATTCCATTTACCACCGTCCATAAAAGTCAAAGGATCCAACATTGTTAAAAATAAACTTTGAATATATTATATTTTAAGAATAATAACAGACATAACAGTTTTCCATGAAAAACAACATTATTAATTGTTACATAAAGCTCCAAGCTCCAAATAGTTTACATGAAAGTATTGCCAACAAGAAGTGGCAACGATCAAAATGCCAGAACAAGTTATGCATGCATTCATTTTAAGTAAATGCTTCCTTTTGTAAAAATTTGTTAGAGAAAACTGTGCCTTTAATTCCTAGCCTCTACTACTTCAAAAGCTAGAATAAATTGAAATCTACAGCAAAACCATAATAAATAGGAAAGCCTTGACAATATTATCGCAAACGAGGAAATGGGTACATGTTGCAAAAATGAATATCATTCCTAAGTTGAACTATGGAAAAGTGAATAAATTTGAATGCTTTGAATAAAGAATAAAGTAGTAATAGTAAAAAACTCACAAACTGATACAAATTTATTACCAAGAGTCTTAGCTCAAGTTAAGCAACGACTAATAACACGATATAACATCCACTGGGAAAACTTATCCAAGAGACATGGGAGATGCATCATTATTAAAGAACTTAGCGAAAACATAAAAATTGAAAATACAGATAGGGCAGCAAACAGAGGTGTTGAAGCATATGGACAACCGAGTGGTGTTACTAAAGAAGGGAAACCCAAATCTGTCAAAGATTTCCCTTTTAAAGCGATGCCAACAGATGTTTATGTGCAGAAGGAAAATGAAAAAATCTGTAATGTTCAACAACAGAAATATTTTTCGGTACTCAAGCCCATGTAGCATAATCGTGAATGGCAAGAACCTATCAATGCCTTGTAATGAGAACTCCCTTTAGATGGTCATAAACATTGACGTGATCAGGGCTGTCCAACTTGCACCATTTTTCACCTAAGCTTAAAATTAGAACGATGTAATTATTCATTGAACAAAGCTACCAACTTTTCAGATTGCACTCAGAGGTATGCTACTACCCTTGATGCATTTGGACCTAATGTAAGATTGTCAACGCAAGGAAGAAATTCTATAAAGAAAAAGAAAAGTCAGGAATGTCGATAACTTAAATGCCTTTCATTGAGAACACTCTTTAGATGCCATCAACATTGGCCGGCTGAACACTATCCAGCTCGGGCTATTATTTTCACTGAAGCTTGGAAGTCAGAACAATATAATTATTCAATAAACAAAGTCATCAAATTTATGTATTGCACTTTGAGGTCTATTGGTGCGACTGATGCAGCTGGCCCTAATGTGAGTCTAGTGTGAGTTTGTCACCACAAGGCAAGAATTATATGGAGAAAGAGTAAAGTCAGGAAGCTTCATAAAGAAAACAAAGGTTGAGCATATCTCTCCACATAATATATGGAAGATAGATGAAACCAACAGAAATCTGCCAGTTTCTAATACCAAGCAAGTGGCATCCCAGATCCAACATCAGCCTAGAAAAGAAAATGAGTGAAGCAATAGTTTGATGAAGCATGAGACAACTCCAATTTGTTACGATTAAAATTGGATGGTGCTATCCTTTTCAGAGTATAATTTACCTTATCTTTATTTTGTTTACATTAATTTCCATTTCAAAATGACTGCAAATTTCGTTGGATTGGTACACGTATTACATAGTTTCAACCAACAAACTTTAAAATTATCATAAATTTTTTTTGGTAAGAATTCTCTTTTCATGGACGTGTGAACTCCATATTTTTTTATATAACTGTAAGTTTGTGCCATACTTCAATCTCACAATTTATACACAGGGAAATGATATAAACCCTAACACTTCCTATTTTTTTTAGCCATTAATGGTACCAAACTTTTGGTACATGATTGTGTCAAGGCGTAGTGTCCATTTGAACAAAATTAACTTGTAAACTACTTCTATTCAAAGGGCCATTGTTACCCTACTTTGAGTCTCGCTTGATCTTTCGTATTCTTATCTTAGAAGCCCATTTTCTCACAAAAGCAAGCCACCCCTCTTGTTTGCTTATTAATGATTTTAAAAGCCAACTTTAACTTCAATGTAAAGGCCTAGTTTTTCAGCATCTCTTATACCTTAAACTCACCAAGCAACTATAGCAGCCCATAACATAGGAGGGACCTTCACAAGAACCAAAGCAAGTTGCTCTTATGTAAAGTATTTTTTAGTTCATTCTGGTCTTATGTAAAGTACCTTCTAGTTCATACTGGTATTTGGATTGGAAATGTTGAAAAAACACCTTTTTCTTCATGACTCGAAGTGAACTATAGAGTGCATATTGAATCTGACCAACCCTAGAGTCACTTCACGTTTCCTTAAAGCTCAACGAGGATTGTAAACTGAAGGGAAAAATGAATACTATAAGCTGAAACCGTTATGAGTGAGAAACCCTAAATGTCTTCATAATGTGGTCTGTTCTCCGGTGCTAATGTGCTGCAAGACATGACTAAGCTGTTCAAAACCCTAAAGGAGCCAGGGTTACCTTCTGAGTTTAGTTATCTCACAACATCGACCATAAAACCAGAACCAAGGTGCTTTCTACAGCTGTTGCTCTGACCTCTCTAGAAATCGTCAGGCGGGCTCTTTCTATAGGACGAACTCTTTCACAGGACGGGCTCTCCGGAAATCGCCTCACGGCACTCCAAAATCGCCAGACAACTGTGGTTCTAACCAACTCAAGAGTCACAGCTCTCCAAAAATCACTGGACTGTAGAAGAAATAAAAACGTGAAGCTGCATAAACCAGTGGACAATACAAAAAACCTATGAACAATGTGCAGCCCAGGAGAAGACACGCGTAAAAACCTATGGACAATGATCAGCCCAGGAGAAGACACGCGTAAAAGTACCACTGGCAAGAGGGACGACGGCATCTACAATGGTTTAGAACAAAACTTCAAAGAAAAACGCCTAACGACGTTCCATTGAAGTCTGTGATTTGATTTGATTGAAGATGCAAGTGCAAATTCTAAAATATGTTCAATTCTAAGTTTTAGTACAGTTGTCTATATTTCAGCTTATTCTTTACTTTGCATATGGAATCATCCATCTCTCATGTTACATTTCATTACTTATGACTTAATGCTTTATCCAAAACAATTTAGAAAATTTCATTTTTACTGGAGTTTGGTGAAGCGAAAAATCCAAAGGGGACACAATTTTAGTTTTTCTTTTAGATTGTTTTAGGATTTTTGAAAGTTTTAGAGACCCTCAAAACCTCTAGGACATGAAAAACTATCTTTGAAACTTTAACTTATAAAACTATGCCAAACTTCAATTTTTTGCAGAATTTCTACTTAAAACTTATTTTTGCACCCTCTTGGATAGGCAACCTGCCTTACTCATTTATCATTTATCCTCAACATGCTAGAACTCTATGGACATTGATTTGATTCATATGAAAGTGATAACCTAACTTAAAGGTCTCTGGACTGGAATGACTTTAGAATCCATTAATTAAAAAGGGAAAATGACTTGCAGAGTGCACTCTGCACTCAATGGATTCTAAAGTCCCCAAATAAAAAAAGGCTTCCTCCTCCTGTGTAAAATTCCGGTTCCCTTAGGCAATTTATAAAGACTATTCACAACTTGTGTTACAAGCATTTCCAGATAAAAAGTTTTTGTCGTGTGTCAAAATGCTGGTTGACTTAAGGAATCTACAAAAACTCCATGAAATACTTTCACCTTTTCATTTTTTCTCCGTAGCTTATTATTTTATTTTATTCCTATTAAGAAAATCTTCAAAAGCTTATTACATATGCAATTTCCCTCACACCTTTAAATAACTATGCACCCAGAGAATACATGGGCACTCCATTGGTCTCGTGTCTACGTGCATATATTTATGTGCATTATAGAAGGTTCACTAAATCTAAAAGATGTATTCCATGCATTGAACATAGACATTCATCTGCTTACAGATTTGATGGGCAGGGCAATTTCTTTAACAAGGATTGGGATCTGAGCGAAGGGGAGGGGAGGGAATTCTGTTGGTACCATGTTGAGCTGTCGAGATCTAATCAGAGACTGGCAGTGGCTGCACAATACTTGATTGTTGTTCTTTGCCCACCTATGAAGCTTCAAGATATCCTATCTCTCGTGAGCAGTGGGCCCTTTTGTGGGAATGTAGATAGTGCTCTTGTGTTTAGGGTAAATTCCCTAGGCCCTACTATCAGAAAATTCACCCAAAGGCCTGCTGCCAGGATCAGCGAGAGTACTGTGATTACAGTGTCTCTGGGTAAGGTGCCAAGGCTGGGATTTTATTCGACGGGCTGGTCTCTGCTTTCTGAGATCCCCAGTGTGGAGAGTCCTTCATCCCAGGCCCACTATGGGGGAAAGGAGGAGAACAACTCAAAACATACCACAGAGCCCAATGGAATTGTCATCAGAGAACATGTGCTGGAGTTGCTAGGGTCTCCAATCTCCTTGTGCACATTGTGGACACCCATGTTGATCATCTGTAGGATATAGTAACCATAGTAACCAGGTTTGAGATGGAGTTGGATACAATAGAGCTTGAATTGGATAAAGGTAAGCAACTCTAACATCTTTTCTCTCTTTGTTCTACTTTTTATACCACCAGTGATTTTTAAGTTTAGTTTTTCATAATGAACAATTCTCAATTTTAATGCATGGTAACCAAAGTGACATTGATACAGTTTCTTCTCGTAGCAAAAGTCGGGATTCATTTCAGGAAATTGCTTCTCGCCCCTTTCTTTCAAACAAATTTTAATCCTTTATCCATTTTGGTTTCCTTAAATACAATTGTTTCTTGATTGCAGAATGCTATATTTTCCATTTCTTAGCTGCTTGTAATCTCTAGAATATTCTGGATTTTTACTGTTAAATTGCAAATTCCACCTTAAGAACCAAGTATATTTTGGATTGTAATTCTTGCTTTTATCAAGCCCTTCTAGCTATAAGGGATTGGGTAAACAGCTGAGGTAATTGTTGCAAAAGCTGTTTTCTGAGAAACAACTACATTGAGAATTTTGAAAGAGTGGTTCTATGTAAAAGCCTCCCTTGGGTAAATAGCCGAGGGTAATTGTTGCAAAAGCTGTTTTCTGAGAATCAACAATATTGGGAATTATGAAAGCGATTCCATGTAAAAACAAACCCATCTTGTAGTTTTGAGACACTGCCCTATTATTTGGTTTGTAAGAGATACCAGTACTTGTAGATTAGAATTTAGCTGAAGTCGTCTAACAGATGCCTTGGTATCAGCTGATTTTGACAAAAATTCTGGAAAACAAACAATTTAAAAAAAATGAAATTGATTATGTCAGGTTCATTTATCACATACTCCAATTGTATTACGATTTTGAAGATATTATAACTCGATACAGTTGAATATTTGAGTAGAATTCTTAGTGTTGTTCAGCAATAAGTAGAAGAAATCTAAACAAATGATAAAAATAAAATCCTAAACAATATTCAGCATTCAAAATCAGCACAACTAATAAATTACCGTGCAAGCATCATTGGGAATACTATTCGGTCAGATACTCCTTCTTTTCAGTCTAGAAAGAAAGGGAAAAACAGGGCTGATAAAGAGATGACCAGTCCAATTTTTGGACCCTGTGCCTACAAAGGATGTCTAAAGTCAGAAGTGAAAAGGTCTAAATTCAATTCATTCATTCTTCCGACTAAAGGTTAATAGCAATGGTATACTGATCCCATTCGATCTAATAAGTTCTAGTAGTAGTTCCTAAGGCAGTTCTGAGGATTCCGGAGTGTCCATACCTGGACCTAAAGTACAAGTGTCCCAACTATTTTGGTTTTAACCACAACTTCCATTCCCTTACCAGACTTAGCCCATGGAGTTTATCTGAAAGTAGGCCCTGAGGTCAATGATGGTGGAACATTCACGCACGGTCACCGATTAGGAGTAGTAATTTCTGAGATGGGCCATAGCAGTTGGGGGTAGGTTTTACAAAGGACGGAAGGATAAGATAAGCAGGTGCTCTTCAACAGAAGGAGGTTCATCGTTTCGTTATTGCATCCGCTGCGTTCTACAAGAGGGTTGTGTTCCGTCATCCGCCCAATTAACAACATATATAATTTACCAAACCACAGAACACTGCAAGAGAATGGAAAAATGAAATTGCACAACAAATTTGCAATAGAAATGAAATTGCACATAATGAAATCTAGGAGCAGTGGGAAAACAAAGTACTTGTGCTTTTTTCCTCTTCTTTGGCTCTTTGAATCAGAATTCCTGCAAAGGTATTCCTAGAAACAATGCAACTTCTCTGTGCAAACCCAAATAGTGCAAATCCTTTAATACCGCAAACTAAATGTGACCAGTAAACACCATTTATGCAGGAGAGAGGGGTGGTCGCCATGACAAGATGTTCAACCACCTCCTCCATAAATAGCAAGCTATCTATGGGGTTTAATAAATTCAGAATAAATGCCAAACTGAGAAAACTGAGAAAAAAATAGAAGCCATCCTCTGATCATCTGACCAACCCTAGAGTCACTTGACGTTTTGGATGGGCTCTTTCACAGGATGGGCTCTCCAGAAATCGCCTCACAGCACTCCAGAATCGCCAGAAAACTACGGTTCTAACCATCTTAAGAGTTACGGCTCTCCAAAAATCGTCGGACTATAGAAGAAAGAAAACCATGAAGCTGCATAAACCGATGTACAATACAGAAAACCTATGAACAATGCATAGCCCAGGAGAAGACATGCAAAACCTATGAACAATGCTCAGCTCAGGCGAAGACACCACGCAAAGAGGTGGAAAACACGCAAAAAGGAACACTGAAACTTGCAGGGTGAATACCCATAGTACTTCAAAATGTGCAGAGTTTATTTCGAAATGGAAGGACAGAGCAAGGCACCAACCGAAAAACTTGATATACACCTAGAGATCCAAAGCTCAAACATACTTTCAACTTCAAACTTCACACACATCATAAAATGACCAAGCTTCTCAAATAATGAACTTGGAGAAATACAGCCTTGCATATCAGATCTTTGGAAGTGTCTTAAGAAAAACTAAAGTTTGTGTTTGTGTGCATTTATTATCGGTTTCTACAAGGTTGAGCATATTATAGCTTTTCACAAGAACTACTTTGGTACAAGGGCATGGCCATTTGTGGATTTCTGAGCACAAAAGCCCCATGGAACTGAACCTGGGCTTGGTAGACTCACCCTAGCGTAATCCTAAACCACGGTCTAATTAATAGATTGAACCTATTCATTATCCTCCGAAGGATTTTAATTTCTATAAAGATCACATAAATTGACCTACTTTAATGTAAACATTTTAATGTGGGACCAATCAAATTCAACTGTGAATGTCAGTTATTTCACAGTCCAAGTTCCTTTCATGGTCAAACAGTGCTGCTAAGCCTCTCTTATTGAATTTGGCGACATAGAAAGTTAAGAAAAACAAAAAATGACTATATCTATTGAAACTTGGATTATAGCATGGTCGTTTGTATAGGTACAGAAGCCCCTACAATTGAACCCAGGCCTGGTAGACTCTCATTGACGTACTTCTAAACCATAGCCCAGTAACAGATTGAGCCTATTTATTATCCTCTAAGGATTTTAAATTCTTAGGATGTCAAACATTTATGCCTGTAAGCATGGAATAAAGGTAACATAAATTGACCTGCTTTAAGGTAAACATTTTGATGTGTATCTGGGCATAATTCTTCACAACCCAAGTTTCTTTCATGATGGAACTGCGCTGTTAGAGATTTTGACCATATATTATTGCACTATGGGACCTAAAAGTAAAGAAAACCAAAAACGACCATGGTATTATGCCCAATTCCAGCAAATAGATAACTTGAAATGAAGATTTATATCAAACGCCATGAATGTGCACCATTTGGGTGCTATTTCATAACGAGTGTTTGAAGGTGAATAGAATGCCAGATTAAAGCCCAAAGCTCCGAAAGCATATTAATTAAATTTTTCAGCTCGTTTAAAAGGTAGGGACAACATTTAAATTGCCATAAATCTATTTTAACTAAAACCTTAAAAAATTATAAACTACCATATATTTATTTAACTAAAACCTTAAAAATCTGAAGTTAATAGATTGTAGATTCACATGGGTTTACTCTATTTTGAAGAGAATTGAGGTACTTTCAATTCTGTCAAGAAGATACCAATTACTTCCTATCTTTAGTACACACTTTTTACACAGAGCACATATCTTCCTCATAGGGATAGCAACAGAGCATTTCACTTCTTTGAACACAATAACTACAAAATATTCTGAATAAAATAATTGGATTTTAACTGGAAAGCGCTCGGAAGTTTTCTTATAAGGAAAAAAAATGAAAGATCATAATACTCTTCTTCCACACCACAAAATATTCTGAATAAAAAATTTGGATTTTAACTGGAAATCGCTTGGAAGTTTACTTTTAGGGAAAAAAATGAAAGATCATAATACCTCTTCTTGCACACCAGAATTGTTCCAAATAAGCATAAATTGGATGAAAGCGCCCACTAAAAACTGAAAGATCATAATACCTTTTCTTGCACACCAGACACACACCAGAATTGTTCCAAATAAGCATAAATTGGGTGAGAGCACCGAGATGGACGGAGGCTAGCTGGTTGTTCCCATCTTTCATCCACTCCAGACAACCGATATTGTTAATTTGACATTCTCCGAATTTGGTTGCTATGGATCCAAAGACAGGAGAATCAAGAGAGCCACTGAAAGCAAAGATAATTGTATTGTCCTTCTCAGCCCTCAGATGGCTGAGATCATCACGTCCACTGGCATAAACTCTTCGAGATAGCTCGCGGGCATCTGACAATAGGCCTCGAATGCTTTGAATAGCTGCAATCAGCAACTTATCTCCAACAATCATTCTAACATTCCTTACGTTGATGTCTTTGCCATTTTTTCCTACCTGACAATTACACACAGGGGCCTTACGGTGTAATTAAATTAAATTAGAGACACTGAGAAAAGAAAACCTAATGATACATAAGGCTTCTTCTTCCATCAAACTAAACCATAGATTTTTCTTCAGCCTCAATGGCTTAAAACACAAAGTAAACCCTAAACTTACTCCATCACATAAATAATGAACCCCAGAATTGTACTTCTTCTGCACACAATAAGCATTCGGTCGTATAAGCACCTCCATAACCTTGGGAACAACATGAAACTCAGGAGGATTGTACCAGGCCGAGAGGGACAATTCCACTACTACAGGTTTATACTTGTTATACAAGTTCTTGGCTCTCAATTCAGACTTGACATACAAAGCCTTTGCAACTTCCTTGGTATTTTCCATCACACCGACATGTCGAATGTTGGTAACAACATCGTTGGCAGCTTCTAGTGCCTTTCTCACTACCCCATAGAGTTCATAAGTCCTTGATTTGAGTGCTGGGGGCACATGACTTGCAAACATAACGATCGCATCTCCAACCTTAAGATAAAACATAAAATTAGAGACAGTAGATTAATGACTTTCAAACCTCAACACACTGCGTTTTTTTCTTCAATCAAACTAAATTGTAGATTTTTTTTGGTCACCGTCAATGCAGTGAAAAACAAAGTAAACCCTAAACTTACTTTGTTTAAGGTTTACTGCCTCAATCGAACCGAACTTAATGGTGAATCACCGAAGCGAAACATAATTATTACAAATATTCCATGTATCTTCATATTTTTCGTATATAATAATAGCAAATATACCATTTTATAATGGAACATGGGCATACCTTTCTATCGGCGAGAAGTAGAATGTCAAAAGGCTTTCCCTGGACCTTCGGATAAACGGGCCCAACAATAAGCTTCACAGTTCCCTCTATGGTATCCAGCACCTGTTTTAGAGGCCCGGAGTTCTCTTTCGCATAACCGTAAAGAACATAGAGGCAGGTAGTTACATTTTGAGCGGCAACCTGGAAAAATCCCAGCCATTTGAGAGTCTGATCTTCATTCTGCAAGGGCAAAAAACCCATTAATTCGTATATAATAATAGCAAATATACCGTTTTATAATGGAACATGGGCATACCTTTCTATCGGCGAGAAGCAGAATGTCAAAAGGATTTCTCTAGACCTTCAGATAAATGGGCCCAACAATAAGCTTCATAGTTCCCTCTATGGTATCCAACACCTGTTTTAGAGGCCCGAAGTTCTCTTTCGCATAACTGTAAAGAACAGAGAGGTGGGTAGTTACATTTTGAGCAGCAACCTGGAAAAATCCCAGCCATTTGAGAGTCCGATCCCCATTCTGCAAGGGAAAAAAACCATTAATTCGTATATAATAATAGAAAATATACCGTTTTATAATGGAACGTGGGCATACCTTTCTATCGGCGAGAAGCAGAATGTCAAAAGGATTTCCCTGGACCTTCGGATAAACGGGCCCAACAATAAGCTTCACAGTTCCCTCTATGGTATCCAGCACCTGTTTTAGAGGCCCGGAGTTCTCGTTCACATAACCATAAAGAACAGAGAGGCGAGATACCTCTCATTCGCCCATTAACCTGACAATATATACACAGAATCCAACAAACAATAGTAGGCGTCTGCTAGAGAATATTTGCGTTACACTTATCCACCAAACGCTGCACAAGAGTGTATATATTGTGTGAATGGATATATACCTTTAGTTCTGACTTGGAAAACCCTGCAATGACCTCTCTGAGATGTAAATTCGCTCCTCCCGCAACTCAACGCTTTGTTTTGGAGGTTGCTGTGGGAGGATGAACGAGAATGTATAGTGGAAAAGAGGATGGGGTTTGTAGAAAGCTCACAGAAAATTACATTCAATTTGGGTCGTACAAACACTGTGGCCATTGCAGGTCCATTCAACTGCAACACCCAGTTTGCTGCATCTTTTATTTTCGCTCGATCGAAGCAAACCTCCCAAAGATCCGGAAGGCTGGACTATGAGCACCGAAGTTTTATACTACCCAGCAAAAGCCAATTTGAAGACACGCAGAGAACCAACGGATCACGAAGAAGACACGCAGAGAACCAGCGGATCCCGAAGAAGACACGCGGAGAACCAGCAGATCCCGAAGAAGACACGTGGAGAAATACGGTTGGCTAAATAGATGACGAAATGAACAGTGGTTTTCCAAAAAACTTCAGAGAAAAACGCCTTACGGCGTAAAAATATGTATTTCTTCCATAATGTGAAGTTGCGAAATGTTTAATAATATTTTTCTTCTTTAATAATAATGTGATGTTGTAATATGTTAAAATATTGCTATGTGATGTTGCAAAATGTTTAATAATATTTATCTTCTTTAATAATAATGTGATGTTGTAATATGTTAAAATATTGCGATGAAATGCAATATCTTGAATAATAATATATTTTTTTTCCTTGATGTTGTAATATGTTAAAATATTGTGATGTCGTAATATCTTTCTTTCCTTGATGTTGGATCGAATGGCTATATGATCCATAACATACCGGAAATCTTAATTATTAAATATTTTTTATTAAATTTACAAAACTAAATATGCATTCGTTTCATATAAAAAATATAACAAAACATTTGTATTTTAGAAATCTTTGGAGATC
Source organism: Pseudotsuga menziesii (assembly GCA_001517045.1). Classification (NCBI taxonomy): domain Eukaryota; kingdom Viridiplantae; phylum Streptophyta; class Pinopsida; order Pinales; family Pinaceae; genus Pseudotsuga; species Pseudotsuga menziesii. The sequence continues at coordinate 18,055 of LPNX011074991.1, forward strand.
CGAACTGAAATAAAGGTTCTGATAAGATTTTCACTCCCCTTCAGGGCATCGTTTGCATGAATCATATTTTCACGTTGTTTTTTAGGCCCTATTTAAATTTTGTTAAATCATCTAAATGCATACTACAAATTGCATATTGTATATATTGACACATATTTAATTTACCAAATCACGTTTTATTTATTTAATTTTGATTAAAATACAAACCAATATTATTTAATTATTGTTCTTTAACTATAAGTTATTATTTATGTCTGTAGGGGTCTAGACTGACTAGCAAGTGCCGTGTAAATAAAGGAATGTTGTAAAGAAGGTCTCAAGTTCAAATCTCACTCTGACTTATCCGTGCCCCATGCTTGCGGGCTGTGTGGATGCACCTAGACCCCGTGTCACGCGAGTTCCAGAACCGCCCAGTTACCGATTCCCCTACTAAAAAAAATATATTATTTATATATATATAAATTTTAAATTTTAAATAATTCAGATAGTTTGATTTAAAAAAAATATAAATTTTAAATAATTCCGATAGTTTGATTTATAAAAATATGTTTGTCAGAGATTTAAAGCATTCAAGCATAAGCAAAACTTCATCTATGTCTCTATAGTTTGTCGTCTATACATTCCTTGTGGCATCCTTTCTGCTAAGATAACAAGCCAAGTTCGACGCACCTAGACCTCGTGTCACGCGAGTTCCAGAACCGCCCAGTTACCGATTCCCCTAGTATATATATATATATATATATATTTTAAATTTTAAATAATTCAAATAGTTTGATTTAAAAAAATATATAAATTTTAAATTTTAAATAATTCCCATAGTTTGATTTATAAAAATATATTTGCCAGAGATTTAAAGCATTCAAGCATAAGCAAAACTTCATCTATGTCTCTACAGTTTGTCGTCTATACATTCCTTGCGGCATCCTTTCTGCTAAGATAACAAGCCAGAAAGAACCGCACAGCATAAGCAAAACTTCACCTTAAGCATTTAATAAATAAATCGATAATAACAAAATTGACATAATATGATCATAGTATATTTTGACATACATTTTGTAAATAGAAATTATGTTTAGACACCGATCTTTAAATTTAATTTAGCTGTATTTTCAGTTGAAATGTTATTATTGAAAAAAAATACTATTATTTAAAATAAAAATTAATATATATCAATAAAAAACAGGTCTTCCACACTTTTACGCTTTTCCGGTTTCCGAACTTTTGAAACTTGCAATGCCGTATTTAATTTTGATTAAAATACAAACAAATATTATTTAACTATTGTCCTTTACAGATTGACCGGTAATGTTTATTGATCGACAATCCCGGGGCTAGCGTCTGTGATTCAATATCAGTTCGATTTTGAAGTTTAGAATGTGTTGGAAAAACTCACGACCTCAATTTCACATTTTTAGAATCGCTCCATTGTGAACTTGGCCATAATAAATTCGGATTATCCAAATATTAAAATTCAAAAAAGTTAAATACGAAAAAATTATTCTTTTGATTTAGCGATTCTAATTTAATGTTTATATAAAATAACATTAAAAACCAACAATTTTTTTTTCTTCATAATTGCCGCTCCCTCCTCTTATTTTTCTTAATATATTCATAAGTATCAGATTAACATTAGATTAATCTATATTGGTGGTCGATATCTTGTTGAAAACGTAAAAAACGTTTACATTTTTTGCAATAACTTTTGGATTGAATCGATTGTTCCGTGAAAGTGTAGTGTACGTGTCGGTCGTATTGCTCCAGTCTTACAATTGTGACCTCTGTAAGACAATCTGATGCATCCATTGGGATAAACAAAAGAGTAATTTTATACCAATCTGATGGATCCATTGCGTGTGAAGTAGTGGATTTACCCTGCCTTTGCTTTTGTTTCACTTAAGACAAACTGTGTTTGCTTCATATAATATGTAGTTTTCATCCATTGTTTCAAGGTAACCTGAGAAGCCAAGTGGATATCAGTGAGACAAAATCCTAGAAAGATCGACTCGCGATGAAAGACACATAACATGCACGTTAGGGTCTGAAGCGATATGAAGCCTGGAAAATCAACTCTGCAGTCTGTAGCATGTATCACTCTATGGAGTGCAATATTTGAGCATATATGAAGTATTTGTGATGATGCGTTAAGTATTTTGGCTTTGGTTAATTTTATGTATAATGTGTAGCTTCTTCAATTATATAAAATATAAGCGTAAATATATGTTTATTAGTTTATTTTTATGCTTACACACCAATGCTATTAATATGGTTGTTATTAATTTCACTTCCGTAAATTTCAACTTTCTTGGTTTCCGCACTTTAGTTAGAGGATTGCGGAAATCGGATTATCGACTTTCGAGGCGAAGTTTATGCACTTTTCAGATTTTCGGTTCGGATTTTGGAAGTTGGCTCATCGATTTTCGAAACTGGGTTTTGAAACTTTTTGGATTTTCTGTTCGAGTTGTGGAAATCAACTCCTCGAGTTTCAATCTCCGTAAATTCAATCTTTTTGAACTTTTGGTTCGGGTTGCGGAAATTGGCTCCTCTACTTTCAATCTCCGCTAATTCACCTTTTATGGTTTTCACACTTCACTTTTCCAACTTTCGAACTCGGAAATCGGAAATCTTAAATATTACCATCGTGAATATAATTGTAATGAGCATTGAATTAGAAGTTTCAAATGGAAAGTGAGATCAAAACAAAATTGGCAAAACGATCACTTATACATAAGTAATAAAAACAAATAGCTGGAGACCCAAGGCCTGACGACTAAAAGAAATATAGGGATGATTTATGAGAAAAATGGCTCAACTAAATGCTAAATTTATGAATTTGACCTTGACAAAATGCTTCAGAGTGGACGTGGGTTCAAATCATGTATGCTAATGTGCTCTTTTACCAAACGTGCAAAAAAAAACATTTCATTCATTTTTTTCGGTTGTCAGCTTTCTTACAAAGACACGTATGTATTTCAATGTGCATGTAGTTAGGTAGCAAGACCATCACAACATATATCATATAAAATTTTTAATGTGCTCTTTTACCAAACGTGCAAAAAAAACATTTCATTCATTTTTTTCGGTTGTCAGCGTTCTTACAAAGACACGTATGTATTTCAATGTGCATGTAGTTAGGTAGCAAGACCATCAACATATATCATATAAAATTTTCAATTATATTTAATGTATAGTCTTTCCAATTTTTATTTCAATTATATTTAATGTAGAGGCTGTTCTAATTTTTATTTCAATTATATTTAATGTATTGTCTGTTGTTGATAATCATAATACAACTTTCATTATATAAATATTGTAGAAAGACATTGTCTATAAATTGTTTCAAATTGACAGACCTACATATATCTGCAAGATCTGAAGTTGGATTTTCATTAATGGCATCGACGATACATTTCTCCCGTCATATAGATTCTTCCTTCTCCTTCACGACCGTATAATGGACAATTATTTGTTATTTTCATCCAGGGTTGGAATTTCAAATGGCGGACACCCGTTAAAATTGTTGGTAACAATCAAAATTTGAAACCTTTTATGTATTCTAGGTCAGATTTTGACTGTCTCCGTAAAATCTTAGCTGTATTTGACTGGTAAATTGATCCATGACAGGTAATCCATGACGGACATTTACCCGTCAAATTCCATCCCTGTTTTCATCATTTATTCCAGGTTCTCTCTCGTCGTATTTAAGTACTCGTACTCGTTGGTATTAAGTTTGCCAGCTAAATGAGGCAAATAATACTTATCCCCAACGATGATATCAGGTTTCTAAGCTTTGCTTCTTGCACGGGATAGATGTTTTACCATTTTAACTTGTTCTAAATTCTTTTGCTACTCATAATTTTTTTTAGGAAAAACACATTTATTCCGCTACTATTAAAAACCTTGCTCCAAAGTAAAGTATTTGTTGTAATTTGGGACATTTATTTCATTACCAATGAGTAAACTACTTAACCGACCAGACCATTTGCACCGATCGGACGGCCGGCAACGTCCGATGTGACCGTTCACGCGAGCCAGGTCGTCCGATGGGTGTAAATGGTCGGTTAAGTAGTTTACTCCATTACCAAAAGATTGACCTATTTGCCCCACCATTTGCACCGATCGGACGGCTGGCAGTTCACGCGAGCCAGGTCGTCCGATGGGTGCAAATGGTCGGTTAAGTAGTTTACTCCATTACCAAACAAGCAAAGCACATATATATTATTTTAAATATAAAATGAATATTTTAAAATTACGATAAATGTGTAGTAAGGATAGTTATCATTAATTGATATTCATAAATGTAAATTGATTAGTTAAGTTATTTAAAGAAACTCATTAACTTTTGAAAATATTATTTAAGAAAAAATATAATTATCTAAAATAAGCATATAATAATATTATTATTAATAGTTTGATGCATAAAATTTATTTTTATTTTCATTTATTAAAAAAAAAAAACAACATATACTTTAATGATATTATTATTATAATTTAATATTAACATTAAATTAAATTACAATAAAAATGAAAATATCTCATTTATAAATATTTATAAACCACTTGAATGTTTTTAAAACCTTTAAATTGATTTCAACTTCAAACTTTCTTTTACACGAAATAGATATGAACCATCGGATTTCCATAATAGTCTAAGAAGTACCAAAATTATGGTATTCAATTTGTCTCCCTTTACCATTTTTATTTGTGTTATGGGTATTTATCATGTGAGGCTTTGAGGGCCCTTTGCTTTGTCTTAGTGATGTAAAATAAATTTAATTGTTTTTCAAAAATATGAATAAAATGTTATTACATGTTAAAAAGAAAAAAAAAATATATATTTAAAATTTTTTTAAAGGTATTTTTTTTGGTATACATTGGTCTATGTCGTCAGTGACCAGAACACTTCTTTACAAAAAAAGTATTTTTTAAAATTTTCTAAGTACAGAATAATTTTAAGGTAAAGTAATTTCTGATTTTTTGAGTCTGAGGTCGGAAAGCGGAAGTCGAAAGTGCAGAAAATAGTCGCAAATCGGATCTTGGGGAATTGAAAATCGGAACATATGGTGTTGCTTAATGAAAAACATAGGACATAGAATTTTCGGAATCCGAAATGTTGGAAATCGGAAATTGAAACATGCACAGTTTCTTATTTGAACACATAGGAATTCCGGAATTTGAAATGTCGGAAATTGAAAACCCGCAATTCAGAAATTGGAAGATAGGGTGTTCCTTATTGGAAAACATAGTATTTCCGGAATCCGAAATGTCGCAAATCGAAACATATAGTGTTTCTTATTGGAAAACATAGGACATAGATTTGGGGGGAGAGAGAGAGAAATCGGGGGAGGGAGAGAGAGGGACAGGGAGAGAGTGGGGAGAGAGAGATACGTTGATCCTCCAATCGGGGATGTCATTGATGTATTTAGTCATTAATGTCTAAAGGAAAAACCTCAGTTGTAAGTCGACTCAATAGTACCCATGAAAGTATTATTAAAATGTAATTTCCAGTCTCCCAAAGTAAGTAAAAAAGGTTTAATTGCAGAAAGATTCAATAGTGTTTCCGGAATCTGAATGTCGCAAATCAAAAAATGGGGAATCAAAAATCAGAACATATAGTGTTTCTTATTGGAAAACATAGGACATAGATTTGGGGAGAGAGAGAGAGAAATCGGGGGAGAGAGGGTGGAGAGGGGGAGAGGGAGAGAGCGTGGAGAGAGAGATACGTTGATCCTCCAATCGGGGATGTCATTGATGTATTTAGTCATGAATGTCTTGAGAAAAAACCTCACTTGTAAGTCGACTCCGTAGTACCCAAACGTATTATTAAAATGTAATTTCCAGTCTCCCAAAGTAAGTAAAAAATGTTTAATTGCAGAAAGACTCAATATTTTTACCCTCTCGACATTTTTTTGCACTTCTCGGTGCAAATGCTAGTTTTAGTTTCTATGAGTCTTCTATTCATGTCAAACAATATATTCCTCCTCTCTACTTTCCTTTACCTTTACACCAAGAATGTAAATTTTAATATATATATTAAATTTACCAAGTGTAAAGATAACTCAAATCTCTTAAGATACAACCTTTACTTAATACTTTACTTAAGTTTAACATTATAGATCCTTGTGAACCTTGGTAAAGCCAAAGTTAAAATAAATCGTACACTTTAAAGCCAAAGTTAAAATAAATCGTACACTTTTACTTCCATATCTAGGATTCCAACCAACCATTCTAATCAAAATTTGGATAAAAATTTAAAAAAATTCAGAAAATAAAGAAATTTTAAAGAAACCCAAAGATACGTGAAACAAAAGAATTCATATTGCTTGCGTCTTACATCTGCAATTTCAACGTCGAACCTAACCCTCCCATCAATGGTGACAGTCTTCCATCAACGGTGGCAACACTCCTGGAGAGAAACGCAGGATCGAGAGGCCTCCTACAAGATCTGCTGCCCCGTGATTCGAAGGATTAAACCACGAGCTTCTTCCTCCTCAATAATGTGGCCTCTATTGTCTTATACTCGTCAAGTGTCGTCTCCTTGTTTTGGGAGTCTGAAGCTTGAAGGCCCTGCTAGACGGAATTCAAACCGGAATTCCAGAAGGACGTCTTTTATATGTCGCAGCTCCCTTATTCAAGGTTGGCTTATTCATTTTTCATTTTTCATTTTAATTGTCTTTAATTAAGCATTTAATATGTTTTGCTTAAAATCAGATGCAAGGGCCATATTATTATTATTTTTGGAAACTCATTATTATTATTTTCTTCATGGTGAAATCTTTTATTCTATTTTCATCCTTGCATTGTTCAGGGGTCTATTTATAACCAATGAATCTATTACTATTTTTTTTTTCAATTGGACAAAAACGGTTATGTTTTAAATTATAAGAGCAGTAAAGGATCCGCTTGGAAAATTACATCAAACTGGTTTAATGATCACCAGATCCTCATGGGCCTGCATTTCTCTTTCAATCATGCACTGCCCAACAACCAGTCAAACGGACTCTTAACCTCTTGTTTCTTAAGGTGGAAACTCTAGTAGATTTACCGAAAGCTCATTTTTACCTAATCCAATTGCTTTATTCGCCGCTTGATCCGCCAAATCATTGAGCTCCAGAAGCACATGAAAGAACTCTAGCTGTCTAAAAGTCTTTGAGCCAGTATTTATTCTTTTGATCAACCTATCCATTCTTAAATTTAGGCTCTGATTTACTTCATTCATGGCCTGAATTATAATTCGGGAGTCTCCAAAAACAATGTCTTCCTCAACTCCCTTTTTTTCCAGCTGCTTAATTCCTTGCCAGAGCCCATATGCTTCAGCCATATTATTTGAATCATTTCCTATGTTCCAAAAATATTCCATTTCTATTTCTCCATCCGGACTGATGATGACTCCTCCTCCTCTTGCCATCCCTGGATTCCCCTTTGAGGCACCATCAAAGAACAATTTGACTATTCTTCTCTTTTTCTTCCAGCTTCCAAATTGAACCATATCTAACCTTATTTCCCAGCTTTCCAGCTTCCTCACGACCACACCTGTGTCTATTTTTGAAAATCTGAAGGTTTGCATCCACATAGTTTCATTGGCAGCCAAATTAGATTTATTTTTGGGAACCGCCTTGGTCTTAATAATCTCTCCCATGAGAGCCTGCGATTTAGCTACGATCTTGATTGGATGATGTGCTTTATTCTGAAACGTTCTTATATTACGCTCAATCCAGATATGCCAGCATATGATCTTTGGGAGCTTCATCCAACAATCTTTCACTCCTTTTTTATTATTCAGATCTCCCTTGAACACGTTTTCCCAATTGGTAAAGCATTGCTGCACGTTGCCTGGAATCTCAACTGTGCCGAACCATGGTTCTGTTAACATACTCCACACTGTTCTGGCATAATTACACTCGAAGAATAAATGCAGAATTGTTTCTTTATTTTCACAGCACAAAGGGCATCTGAATGGCCCCTCGATCCCTCTCTTTTCCAAAATTTCACCTGTTAAAATCTTCCCATGCACCAACGTCCAGCAGAAAATGTCAGTTTTCGGCAGTGTGACAGTTTTCCACAATTTTTTCCAGATTTCTGGGTTGATGGATGTGCTAGGAATAGATGAGAATACATTATAGCCTTGATGAGTGGTGTACAGACCCATGTGACTGCCCCAACCACGCTTATCCCTCTTCCTTCTTGCCACAGGCGTTGACCTTGATAAGTAATCTAAAAACTGCTTTTTTTCTCCTTCAATTTCGGCTGGATATTGTGGAATGTACCATCCTTCCCATCTGAATGGAGGTTCACTGTCCCAATTAAAAATACCCCATAATGTTTTGATTCCTAGCCTGTCGGTCCATCCTCTGAACCTTGGCAGCAATGGTGGAAGAGATTTCCCCATAATTGAATCCTGCCATAGCCTTATCTTCTTACCGCTTCCAGGAATCCAATGGATATTATCTCTGAACTTAGGCAACGCTTTCCTGCAAAGTGAGAAAATTGGAGTACAATGCTTATTTTCCGGATCCGAGTCAAGACACCGGAGCCTTGAGCCTGAGAAGTATTTGCTCCTTGGGATTACATCCATGGATGCATTTTCAGAATGGGGGTTGATTTTTGCTTTGTATAAATCGCTGAAATGCCTGGTAGCTTCAGCCTTGATTTGATCGAAATCCTGAATGATTTTGTGTTGGGCATGGATCTCAAGCACGGTTTTGTAATTTTTCTTGGCCTCTGCTTGCCTATGGAAATATCCAGTATTCCTGTCACCCACTTGAAGTCAGAGACATCTGGCTTTTTGTCTTAATCCTTCTGCTTCCTGTCGGCAGGCAATGTGGAGAAACTGTTGCAGATCCACTTCCTTTTTTAGCACCTCAGCAGAGATCTGGCTTGTTTCCATAGCGATTTGGTGTGCCTCTAGCTTAATCATTGCATTTTCTTTTTTCTGGATTGGAGTTTCTAATTTTTTTGCCCAATCCTTGAGCGCTTTCTTGACTCTCTGGAGTTTTTCTTCCCATATAAAGAATGGTGAGCCCTTGACTGAAGCTGACCATGCTTTAGCAACTATCCCCAAGAATTCATTATGGGAGGCCCACAGTGGGCTGAACCGGAATGGAATTGGACCAAGGTTCTGGTCTTTCTTCATCTCAAGAGTGATAGGCTTATGGTAAGATCCCCCAAACGCTAGGATTTTGGAGGTAGGGTTCAGGCCAAGGAGAAGAAAGGAATCTTGCACCAAAATCTATCTAGCCTGGCTGCAATATACCCCGACCCCATTCTCTTATCATTCCAGGTATACTTTCCTTTACTTGGAATTACATCTGACAGGCCCCACTCCATTACAATTTCATCAACTTGCTCCCTAATCGGATCTCTAACTAATGATCCTCCTCTTTTTTCAGCTTGGTTAAGTATGACATTTAGGTCTCCGGCTAGGATAACATTGCCCAACAAGTTACTCCTTTCCTCTCGGAGTAGATTCCAACAAATTTTTTTCTTTGCATAAGAAACTGGAACATAAATGTTAAAGAGTCTTACCAGGGTTTTACATTCTTTCTGCAACAGCGTAGTTAGTATCCAATGAGGGATAAGCTTAGATTCTACTAAATCATATTTCTTGTCGTCCCAGAGCGTTCCTATTCCTCTGGAGGCTCCCCTGGAACTTCTTGCTATTCTTCCTCCTTTCTTCCAGAAGTTTGCACTTACCTGGAGAAAATTTTCTTTATCCATCTTGGTTTCTTGGATCAATAGGATGTCTGGATGGGCTAATCTGATCAAGTCTTTCATAGCTTCTTCCTTTGATTTGCTGCCCAGACCTCTACAGTTCTAGTAGAGGACTTTCATTGCTTACTCTTGGTAGACGAGGGAATCCCTTTCTGGAATTGCCCTTGCTGGCGAGTATTTCTGGTGTTTCAGAGTAGTTTTTCCAATGTTAATTGAGATCCTTGTAGCTTATCCTTATAGGTGGCTTGCTCCCTCATTTCTTTGGTAGATTTCCTTCCTCTTGCCTTCTTCTTGCTTGGCGTAGCCATCTCTATCTCACCTTCCTCTTCTTCCTCTTCCTCAGAATCGGTTTCTTCCTCAGATTTTTCCTAATTTCCTCCTTCATTTACCACCTCAACTCCTGATACCGACTGGATTAGTGAGGTGTTGTCCTTCTTAGATTGATCTGATAATACAACTTCATTTTCTGGTTCTTTATTCTCTCTTGAAGAGGAATCCTTCAATCCTCTTCTATTTCAATCGGCACATTCTCAGATTCAATGGCCTTACCCTCCAGTGAAGATTTCCTTTGATCATTCTTTCCCCCTTCCTTCCTTTGCACTTCTCCTGTTTTTGCTTTGGTCTTGCTCTTCTTCACTTTTTGCCATCCTTCCTCTTTTTCTTATTGATCCTCTTGCTTTTGCGGGTAGTTTCGATAGAAGTGTTCGTATTCGTGACACCCTCTGCACTTAAAAGGCAACTGTTCATAATCCAATTTTGGAAAGTGATTCCAGTTCCCTACCGTGAGCTTGATTGCCTCTGGTAATCCTGCTTCTAGGTCCACCTCAACGCAGATGCAGGCACAAGCATATTGATCTTTTGGGCTTGTTATGTCTATATATCTTCCTGGGGCATTTCCAATTGCATTTAACGATTTTGGGTTCCAGCAATGCATTGGTAGGTTTGGAAGCCTAACCCAAGCTGGGATAGCCTTAGGGATGTCTGCCTCAGGGTCGAATTCTGGTGTCCAACCATTTAGATAAAGTCCTTGCAGACCCATGAAGTAGGGCCCATTACGGAAGATTAATTCCTTGTCTTCCTTAGATTCAAAATCAAATAAGAAGTATCCCCGTCCAACAGAGTAAGACGCAACGTTTTTCGAGATCAATGGCCTCCAATTCCTCTAAACCCAGCTCTCAGTGGTTTTTGGTGAAGGCCAGAGTCCAGTAAATTCCCCAATTAATGCCCGGTCTGCCAGAGAGAGAGCCACACAGATAGTGTCCTCCGGCGGCAGAGCAACCTCTGGAACCTCCTCAATCCTTTTCATGAATTTCAGAAGGACTCCTTTACGGGTTTTCTTGCTTTGCTCAGCTACTAGCCTCTCGAATTCCGAGTAAGGAGCATTGGGTGACCTAGAACCCCCCTCAGTCCCCATTGGGTGAACTTCTCCCTATCGACCTCAGATCCTTGACCCACCAGGAATCACTGACCCATCCTCGATCCAAGCATGCACATTCAAACACCAAACCAACCTCCAAAGATGCCAGATCCAACACTTGCATGCAAAGCATGCATGCAGACCAACAACCAAAGAGACGCAGAACTTGGCTCAATCTTCAATCAGATCACTGGTTCGTGGATCTGCCAACCAGATCGCTGAGATCAAACCTCTGTAACGCTCAACAATCAACTCACTGGATCGTAGTTGCATGCAAAGCATAACCAATGAATCTATTATTATTGTTTTAATTTTTATTCAATTTTTAAGTTATTGATTCGGAGGCTAACTCCTTATTCTAGTTTCAGCTGTGCATTCAGGAGTTTGGTTACAACAAATAGTTTCAGATGAAATACGAGATTCTATCCTTGTAAATTTATTGATTTAAATAATATTGTGATAAATCCTTCTCGTAATTGGTTTGCTTATGAACCATTTTTGGGGTCTGATGGCACAATTACAGTTTAGGGAGGCTTTTCATTTTGGGTATTGAACATTGAATAGATGTGTGATCATTTAAGATTAAAACGATTGGCAAGGATTAGGTTGTGAGGATAGGTCGCATAGTGAATAGATTATCACAGCTTTAAATATTAAAAATTGGTATTGGTTTTAGGTTAATAACTCTGCACTTAAGCGATATTGGGTGAACCTGCTATTAATAATTTAAAAATTTTGATTAGAGGCTATTATTAGTTTTGTTAAAAAATGATATTGCATAGATAACTGTGTTGAAGTTAGGTCAGTCCTATGCAGGGTGGAGGTTTAAAATTAAATAGATGCTTTTCATTGGAAAGCAGGTAGTTATTAACTTAATATAGCTTGGATGCATGCCAGTTCATGCAACTGGGGCCATGTGCAAGTCTTGGGCTACTTTGGTAGGTGATCCAAAATGAATATACATAAGTGCCATATGAATTCATTGATGCTCTAGATTGGGGAGATTAGGATTGGGGCATCTCAAAGATTGTCTTGATTTTGTCAAATTTCAGGACATTGACTTTCAATGCATTTTTGATGCCCTAAACCATGTTTCTGGCTCTACAATGTCTTAAGGTTGACATAGGCATCTCTAAGTTTTGGCAAAAAATGTTTTTCTCATCAATATCTTTCCAATGAGCTATCTTGTGCCTAAATTGAAGTTCATATGAGAAAGTAGGCCTCAGCAAGGCAACAGTCCAAATATTCCCCGCATGCCCAAGTGGTGACCATGTCAGCTCGTTATAGAATACGAGGAGTTAGTGATGTGTATGAATCCACTAGAGATTTCTACTAACATCATGGAGGTTCCAAGAGGGTCTTGAGACGCTAAATCTAACCTTGACCCTAATTTTTGCTATCCAAAACCTAGTAGGAGGAAAGAGGGTTCACTTTTCAACTAGCTATCGACTGTTTCATGGAATAAGGGGTGCAGGAGTTGTTCATAGAACAGAGACATGAGTATTATAGAGGAGTGTAGAAGACCATAGTGTCTAATAGCTTCAGAGTTCATAGTAAGCTTGGAAAGCTTTGCGTTTTGTATTGTAATCTCCATAATAAAAGAAGATGGAAGGCACAATCCTTCATTGAATGTTGGTTTTCTATTATGGGTTCTAGGGTAAATATTTGTGTTCCATTGTTGGTATCTTGCTATTGTAGTTTATTTCATATGTTGTAGTAGGAAAGAATTCGAATGTGTTGAACTTTAACATGTGCATGACATTCTTAAAAATTGCAGTCTATAATAGAGATAGAACTTGAAAAGTAAACAACAGTAAGACAAGTACATTAGTCAACCAAGCATCAAACAATTGAACACATGATTTTTTCACGGGGAAACCTTTAAAGCACAAAAACCCCAAAGCATTAGTAATTTATCCTCTAAATGAGATGACTGAGTTTGTACATGAAGAAGAAAATTTGATCTCTGAAGTCTAAGATGAATGTATAAAAATCTTCCAAGGTCAAGGAAGCCCTAGCAGGCTTACTGCTGCCACCATATGCTATTTCCACGTGGAGGGTTAACTGCTGCCGAGTCTTGTAGAAGTCTTCTACTGCTGCTCGAGACACTTGTAGCAGCCCTACTGCTGCCGCCTGTGATCATCACCCTGCTGCCCGAGACCTGTTATATGCTACCCGTGACTGTTGACTGTTGCCTGAATTGTTTACTGCTGCCCGAACTCTGTGATTGCTGCTCAAACATGTTGACTGCTGCCCAAGCCCTGTTGACTACTGCCTGAACCTGTTAGTAGCTGGTATCGTCAATAAAGACCAGCAATGAGTGTTGGTGCAGTGGTTTGTTGCTACCCGTGGCTTCCACTAAGACTATGGCAACAACCTTAGTTCACCATCATGGGCTGCTAGTGGAGTCTGCTGTAACCCTAGCTCACCACCGAGGGTTAACACAACTACTGCTCCCAAGTGTAACCTCTGTGGAGAGCTGCTGAAGCAGCCCTAGTCACCACTGTGAGCTGAATACTGTGAAGGGAGAGATCCTAGTGATCTAGGAGTCGCCACACTAGGGCAAGAGAAAGAATAGAAAGAAAAACTCTGCCTCGAAAATTCCTTCCACAACAGCGAGAATGATAATCTTAGTCACGAATTTCCTCAGTCAACTTGGAGCAGTTTAGTGAGGAAGTTGTGTATCAAAAGAATTGCAAATGTCTTTTATTTATAGGCTATCGACCATTTGAGTTGGTCCCACATAATTAGGAGTTGACGTTAGGGTTTAATTCTTTTTCATCTTTGACCATTTGACTTTAATCTTTTTGTGGTACAAGGTCTTCTTTGGTCTTCTTTGTATTTTGACTTGTGCCACTTGGTCGTTCTCTTGTTGGTCTCATGGACCAAGGCTAAGGTTAGATGACCCTTCAAATATTTTGTGGTTAAAGCAAGTGGTCTCAAGGGTCCTTCATGCCCACTCAAAGTACATCATCATAAATAAGGAGAATTACTAAATGCTTTATCTTGGTCTCCTCGTGCCACCAAGATCAGGTGCTAGATCTCTCAACCAGGGGTAGCTAATCCCTGGAGAAGGTCTCATAGCCCATAGATCAAGGAGAGGAGTGCATCACGTGCCCAAACCTAGTCTAGGGCTTATGGTAATGACCTGGTAACTGGCCAGGTGCCTCAGCGCCAGGATGCATCAAATGACTCAATGTCAAATACTTGGTAACTGATCAAGTGCCTCCATTTTCCCGAAGAATGGCCCTCAGCCCCAGGCTGAGTCCCTACTCCCGGACTAGGTTAAATTCTTGGTAACTGACCAGGTGCCTCCATTCAATGAATGGCCCCTCAGCTCTAGGCTGAGACCCCCAGTCCCAGACTGGGTTAATTTTTTGGTAACTGACCAAGTGCTTCCATTCTCCCAGAAAATGGCCCTCAAACCCAGGGTGAGTCCCCCAGTCCCAGACAGTCCCAGACTGGTTCAAATTCCTGGTAATTGACTAGGTACCTCCATTCAAAGAATGGTCCTTAGCCCTTGGTTGAGTCCCCTAGTCCCAGACTGGGTCAAATTCCTGGTAACTGACTAGGTGCCTCCATTCTCCTAGAGAATGGCTTTCGATGCTGCTTAGGAAAATTCAACACTCCCTCTCAGCAAGAGAGGTATTCTCTGCCATACTAAGCTTGTCACGAAAGTAGACAAACTTTTTTGATGTCAGAGGCTTGGTCAAAATATCTGCAATCTGTCCATCTGTACGGATGTATTGAAGCTTTAGGGTGCCTCTTTGTACTAAGTCTTTGATGAAGTGGTACTTCATTTCAATGTGTTTCGATCTGTCATGAAACACCGGGTTCTCTGAAACCTTAATGCAACTTTGATCATCACAATGAAGAATCGTTGACTCAAGCTTTCCACCGAACAGATCAAAGAGAAGTTTCCTAAGCCAAACTGCTTCTTTGCAGGCATCACTAGCAGCAATATACTCAACTTCAGTTGTGCTTTGAGCTATGGAACCCTGTTTCCTGCTGGACCAAGAGATCATTGCCGATCCCATACTGAAGCAGTAACATGATGTGCTTTTCTGGTCTGCTGCACTGCCAGCCCAATCGTAGTCAGCATATTTGACTAACATTACTCCATTGCTGAAAGTATACCTGAGCCCATAAGTGATAGTATCTGACACATATCTGAGTACATGTTTAGCAGCTACCCAGTGTATGTGCTTCGGATTAGACATGAACTAACTTAGAGCATTTACTGTGTAACAAATATTTGGTCTCATGTGCACTAGATACATCAAGGATCCAATAAGCTGTCGATACTGAGTGGGATCCACATTCTGTAAACAGGTGGCTGAGTCACGTAACTTCTTCAAGTTCATTATCATGGGTATGCTCATGGACTTGTAGTCCTGCATTCCAAATCTCTGCAAGATATTGACTGCATACTTCCCTTGTGTTAGGAAGATCTCGCCTGACTTTTGCTAGACTTCTAAGCGAAGAAATAGTGCATCAGACCAGATCCTTCATTTCAAATTTAGAGGTGAGCTCCCTCTTACACTGGGCTATCAGCTGTTCCTCCCCAGTAAGGAACATGTCATCCACATACAAGACTAGAATCAAGTGATGGTTATGAACAACCTTAAAGTACAGATTGGAGTCAACAATACTATTGGAGAACCCTAAGCTGTGAAGTTAGCCATCAATTCTTGCATACCAAACTCTCGGGGCTTGTTTGAGCCCATACAAGGCTTTCTTCAGTTTACACACATCAGACTTTTCCCCATGAGTCACAAAGCCTTCTAGTTGTTCAATGTAGACTTCCTCTTCAATTTCGCCATTGAGGAAGGATGGTTTTACATCCATCTGATGGAGTTTCCATCCAAACACAACAAGGGAGATGATAGTTCTAATGGTGGTATATCTGGCGACATGAGCAAAAGTTTCATCATAGTCTATGCCTTCTTTTTGAGTGAAGCCACGAGCTACAACTCTGGCGTTACACTTTTAAATGCTGCCATCAACAACATGCTTGATTTTGTAAAGCCATCTAGACGTTACCACAGAATTTCCTGTTGGCCTAGGTACAACTTCCCACACATCGTTTTTCATAATTGAACTATATTCTTTGATCATGGCATCATTCCATACCTGTAGGCTTGCTGCTTCTTTATATGTGGAGGGTTTTGCATTGATGAGCTTGCTCATAAGGCCTGAGTACTTCTGGGGCTGTATGCTTTCTTCGAAAGTTTCGAAAGGAGCTTTATGCTTCTCAGCATCTTGCAACGTTTCTCGGTACAGGTAGGTCTTGTTTTGGAAGGAGGAACCTCAAGTAGTTCTTCTGCTGGTCTTTCAGATTCTTCGGGCATATCTGGAATTTGAGGCTCACTTTTTTCTTCCCCCCTTTGAACTTTTGAATCTGGAATTTTAGAAGGAGATTCTTCTATATCCTTTGGAAGCTCTTTTGTTTGATGAAACATAGCTTCCTCATGGAATATCACGTCTCTACTGACTTCAATGTACCTTTGTCCAGGAACATAGACGTGGTAATCTTTCGAACTTTCACCGTAACCAACAAATATGCCTTTCTTTCCGGAAGGCTCTAGCTTAGACCTCTTTTCTTTTGGTACATGAATATACACAGGAATGCCAAAAATCCTCATGTGGTCAACTGCGGGTTTCTTGCCTGTAAATACTTCTTCTGGAGTCTTTTCCCCCAAGATGGCATGAGGGCTTCTATTTTGAATGTACACATCAGTACATGCAGCTTCAGCCCACAGAGATAAAGGAAGATCGAGGTCACTCAGCATAGCTTTGGTAGCTTCACATATCGTTCTATTCTTCCTTTCTGCAACCCCATTTTGTTGAGGGTTGTATGGCACTGTTAGCTCCCTCTTGATTCCTACTTCTCGACAAAATCATCAAACTCATTAAATTCATATTCACTTCCGTTATCTGACCTCAGGATACGGATGTGTCTTCCTGTTTGGTTTTCATTTAGAGCCTTGAACTCTTTGAATTTGTCAAAAGTTTCACTCGTGACTTTTAGAAAGTAGATCTAGGACTTACGAGAGTGATCATCTATGAACTAGACCTAATACAAACACACACTCAAGGAGGGTGAAGACATAGGCCCACATATGTTAGAATGAATCAAGTCCAAGATTCCTTTAGATCTATTTTTACTTCTGGAGAAGGATTTATTAATGTTCTTACCTAGAGCACAACCTTTGCAAACACCATTATGTTCAAGAGAAAACTTTGGCATACTTGTCACCATCTTTTGAAGACCAGGGAGAGCTTTATAGTGAAGGTGTCCAAACCTTCGATGCCATAGTTCACATGGGTCAATTGTGTTGTGAACCAATGCTTGTGTGGAGTTCTCGGAAGGTTTGTAAAGAGCTCCCTCTCGAACTACAATCGATTTTGTTGAGCTTAACTTCTCATTCTTTGCCCATAGTAGGACCTTCTTGTCCATGAAGAGAACCTTGTAGCCTTTATCTTCTAAGCCAACAACATAGAGGAGATTCTTCTTCAAACCAAGGACATATAGTATGTCTTCAATATGCAAAACAGTCCCTGAATCGAGTTGAAGTGAAGTAGAGCCAACTCCTTCAATTTTGTAGGTGGTGTCATCCCCAAGTTCTACTTGAGTAGTGAACTTCTTTTTGTAGCTGGTAAGTGCTTCATGGAAACCTATCATATGTCTGGAAGCACCACTATCCACTAACCAAGAGTTAGCATTGTTGGATATGGATATTGAAAGAGCAGAGATCAAGTAGTATTCCCTTCTTGGTTCATCTTCTTTGGAAGACTTAACATTCTTCTTCTTCTTCTGTTGTAGAAGCTTGGAACCTTCTATTTGGCTGCCTGCATTCCTTGGCATAATGTCCCATCTTATGACAATTAAAGCATTCTATATTTGGAGCATCTAATAGCTTATCTTGTGGCTTCTTTTCTTTCTTTCTCTGAGTGAAGGGCTTCTTGAACTTCCTTGTCTTGGCCGTAAGAGCAAGGTTCCCTTCCTTAGCGTCATTGGTTCTTCTCTGAATCCTTCCCTCTTCTTCCAAAAAGTCATGCCAAAGTCTATCAAAGTTTGGCTGAGATTCACGTCCACTTACTACTGCTAGAAAGGTCTCCCAGGAATTGGGAAGACCATTGAATACAGTTTGTACAAGATCATCATCATCCACATGTATACCAATAGCAGAAAGTTGGTCTCTTACCTGAGCAATCTTTGTGACGAAGGGGGCCATTCCTTCATCCTTATTCATCTTCAATGTATGAAGCTTCTTCTTCAGTACTCTCTTCTGGCTGGTTGCCTTCTTTTCATATAAGTCTGTCAAGGTGTCAAAGCATTCTTTGGCAGTCTTCAATGGTGTTATGGTGGGCATCAAGGTTTCCTTGACTGAGTCATAGAGGATCCTCCTTGCCTTTGCTTGCTTCTTTTTGAAGGCAATTATTCCTGCATTAGATGTAGGTTATTCTGTGGCATTAAGAACCAAGTCATCAAGGTCATTTTCTTCCAAGGTGGCCATAAGCCTAGCTTTCCATGAGTTGTAGTTGGTTGACCCCTCAAGCCTTTCTTCAGGTCTGAAGGTGTTGGTGGCCATCTCTGATTAATAAGTCTGCTCTCTCAGTATGCAAATCTCCCAAGGTCTAGGAGGGTTACAGTGATCTGCTCTTTCATTGCAATCTTCACATGCAAAGCTCTGATACCATGTTGAATTTTAACATGTGCATGACATTCTTAAAAATTGCAGACTGTAATAGAGATAGAACTTGAAAAGTAAACAACAATAAAACAAGTACAGTAGTCAACCAAGCATCACACAATTGAACACATGATTTTTTCACGGGGAAACCTTTAAAGGGCAAAAACCCCAAAGCATTAGTAATTCATCCTTTAAATGAGATGAATGAGTTTGTACATGAAAGAAGAAAATTTGATCTCAGAATTCTAAGATGAATGTACAAAAATATTCCAAGATCAAGGAAGCCCTAGCAGGCTTACTGCTGCCACCATATGTTGTTGCCACGTGGAGGGTTAACTGCTGCTGAGTCTTGTAGAAGTCTTCTATTGCTGCCCAAGACACTTGTAGTAGCCCTACTGTTGCTGCCTGTGATCATCACCCTGCTACCCTTGATTATCACCTTGCTGCCCGAGACGTGTTATATGCTGCCCGAATTCTGTGACTGCTGCTCGTGATTGTTGACCGAACTGTTTACTGCTGCTCGAACTCCGTGACTGCTGCCTGGACCTGTTGACTGCTGCCCGGGCGCTATTGACTGCTGCTCGAACCTGTTAGTAGCTGGTACTGTCAATAAAGACCGGCAACGAGGGTTGGACAGTGGTCTGCTGCTACCCGTGGCTTCCTCCAAGACTATGGCAGCAACCTGTTATCACATATACATTTGCAGTTGGGTTACCATGATGCAACATACAGACTTATCTCTTGTTCTATTCCGAGCTACTTTTCACAAGGGGTATTAGCATGGATCATTACAACTTCAGCCATTTCAGAGCCTTGTTCATTAGATTTTCCTTGTCAGGACTAAGATCAAGAGTCCATTGAGATGCTTTTAGTGATGACCTAGTTCATTTCAGCAGAGCAACATATCACAGTTGGTACACACATTACAGAGGGGCCCTATCAGTTCGAGACAGGTATATATGGTGAGATCAGGTATATGCTTCTTTGGTTTAGTTTTGCTCTATCATGTAAGTCAAACACCTATGCTTGTCATGTCAGGATGGTTGTGGTGACCTATGCTTGAACTTGTGCCATGACTAAACAAAGAACTTGCTGTGAAGATTGTTGCTCATGCCATGCTTGTACAAATAGTAAACCGTAGTGCTAGGTTGGTCTCATATGTCACTTGTTCCTGTCCATCCAGTTCATCCATTTATTATTTTTATCCCATGACTTAGACTGTTTGAGACTTGTGAGATTGAAGCTCTTTTCCCCATTTCGACCCCTATACATGATAGACTCCATGTTGTCATATGTCTTTGGCTATGAAATATGTGGCTTGGCCAGTGTGGCTGGGTTCACTAGGAAGTTCTCCTTTAGTCCTCAAAACAAGTGCTCCACCAAACAGTGTTGGTAAACACTAAAGCATCGGAATGCATAAAATGTATATCTAAAGGATGCAAAAGTATAAATGCTTTAAAAGGTAGTCAGTGGCCAAGGGGTTGAGCAGTCATTATTTGTATAATGTAAGGCTCATCTTCCCTCCACAGGGGCAGTAGGGAGAGGCAAACCCATTGGGGCTATGGACTGCTAGCTGGCAGTGGGTCTAGGCCTTAGTCATTTATTGGAGCCCAGAAGGATTTCCAGGGCACTTGCTCTTGTAGGCTGGCTACTATCTTATGTGAAATGTGAAATGTATTGATAAAAGGTTAATGGTCAAAGGATGAGCACTCACTCTTTGTATAGTTTTCAGCTCATTTGCCCCCACAGGGAAACAGGGTGAGACTAGCCTGCAAACTTTGTGTACTTGTCAGTACTAGAGCCCAGAAGGCTTCCAGGGCACCTGCCTTTGAAGGTTGACCTATGTTGCAAATTAGTGCAAAGGAAAACTTGCTAGAGTCTGAAGGAAACAAGCCCAAGTACTTTATCCACTTGTGAGACACCTCTGTCCCCTATTGCTATCTGTCATGTATATGTCACTTTAGTGTATTGGTTGTCATTCAGAGAGATCACAAAGTCAAAATTAGTCAACAGTCATTACCCTTTTCCTTAGCCTTTGTTTCCCATCCTCACCCAGTAGTAGCACATTGTTTACCCGTTGTAAGTATGGCATGAACAAGTAGACTTCCAGAAGGTTCCAAGATTTTTTGGAAGCACTGGTATATCTTCTTCTTCTTATTATTGTCACCATGATTATGAATAACTTGACTTAAGCTTGGCTTTGACATACACCATTGGAGCATTTCTTACTCTTGATGCTTACAGGATCATATGGATACATTATCTCACTTTCAGTTTGGGTACTTTGACTTGGTCCACCTAGTTTGACCAAGTCAAGCACGGTTCTCGAGGCAATGACTCATAAAACAACATGGTCTATATTTGTTCCAGACATGCCCAGGACTAATACTGCGGTTTGAGTTTTGAGAGTTTGGCCCCAGATCTCTTGATCAGTGATTATTATCACTTTATTATTGGCCAAATGATCAAATTTTATTACAGATGGCATTATGTTGGGTCCTCCTAGAGCAGTGCAGTGTTCCAGGGGGTATGAGTAGTCACTTATACCATTCTTCTGTGTCTCCATATCGTACAAAGCAGTCAGTTTGCCCCAGTTCTCATCTTGGACAGAGTTATGGTGATTTTATCATTTTCCAGAGATTGTACCAAAAAAATGAATGATGAATTTCATTAAAAATATCGATTTGGCCTCTTGGGTCAAGGAAATGGCTTGGAATTTTGGCAGATGATGTGTCTCAGCATTGAGGACAGTCCTTAAGCAGTTTTCAGTCAGCAGTTGTTCGGATTATTTTATCTTGGCTCAGCTAGTGAGGAAAGCCCCTCAAGGGGCACCCCCTCTACTTGGCTAATTATGTATTGTATTGTTATATCATATGATTTGAAGTTGTAAAGGGGCCTAGGGTGAATTAAGCCCCTATTGACCCCCTCCTATGTATTATCACGTCACATCTTATGTTATAATGTGACTTTCACTCTAGAGAGGCATCCTTGAGCAAAGTGCGCCCCCTCTTTTGACTTGGTTACTTGATCCATGTATTGATCTTTGTATTATTGATCTTCACCGTTGATGATGTTATAATTTCAACCGTTGGATGCAAAAGTGAGTTAGGGTCTCTCTCTCAAACTATTTAAGAGAGGTGACCCCCCCATTGTATTACAGGAGCTCTGGCACCAGAATTTGAATAAAGAGATTTGTCTGGGATTACTTTCTAAGTCTTGTAAATGATTTGATCGTTTGATGATTGGCATTGCTACTCTTCTGTACTAAGTTTGTTTCGGGATATATCTTGCATTTTTTCCTTTACCCATTTCATCTGAAGTGATGATTTGCGCGCTAGGGAAGAGGATGCATCTGTGGGGTAACCCGCCATTGCCTCGACTCTTGAGTGTCCGGTTCAGGGAGTATTTCTTTCTTTATGAATTTTGTTTCCTGTTCTTTCCTTATTCTGCAGATCTCATTCATCTATAGGAGTCCATGTAGAGAGCTGAAATCTGGAGCTGCAAATGGTTGAAAGTGCTCTCTGAATCAAAGGCTAGTAGAAGTTGAAGTCTTCTACTAAATGGGTGGTTTGGCTCACAAACTTTGGAACTCGACGAAAACTCCAGTTTTGGCTCAACGGCTCACTGTGGAACTTGGCGCTAACTCTGGTTCTCGCTCGGCAGTTCTCTTAGGAACTTGGCTTTAGGGCTTAACGGTTCCTTTTGGAAAGTGGTGGTTTAAGGATCACCACAAACTGATGTCTAGCAGAAGCAACAAGAGGCTGATATCTTCTATTAAATGGGTGGTTTTAGGAAAACCACAAACCAAATGATGCTTAGTGGAACATGGCTTTGACTCTGGTTCAGGCTCGCTTGTTTTTGATGGTCCATCATTCTCCCCTGTTAGGAACAAATGAGGAGTGGAAAATATCATGGTGGTTATGAGTGCCAAAACTAGACACGGAATACCATGATCTAATGAATGCTCTAGAGCATGGCTCTCTTTTTGTCTTTTGGATATAACTTTGAATTTGGCATCCGAATCTGGCTGTGGCTTAGGCTTCCTTGTTTCGGTTTGCTTGTTCTTGGAAGCGAAGAAGGCTTTGACCCCTTGTTGTCAGATTGATATGGCTTTGAAATTTGAAGCTTGACTATCGATTCATGACATTCCCCCCTGTCAGGTACAAGATGAGAAGTAAGAAAATTTTCTGCTACAAGTTGTGACAGAACTCGAGATTGGGTTCTGCGATATGAATGATATATCTTCTTGTTTCTTGATCATTTCCAATAAGTGATCCACCCATATTGAATCTTTTATCTTGTAGGTTTCTTTAGTGTTAAACATCTATTTGAAGAATGGTTATGCTTCCCCCAATGCTGATAAGGATGGAGATCAAAGCATTGCCCTTCCGTGTGGCCAATTCATTTACAATGTTGGCATTGATGTTCACCTAGAATAGGTGAAGAGGTCTCATCTTGAAGAAATCTAGAACTCTGAAATTGGATTCGTTTGGAGTAATCTGGAATATGAAAGGTCATTTCCTTATCATATCCAATACCTGTTTTGTGTTTGTTGATCCATAGTTCTTCCCAAGGTCTGATGATGGTCTTGGAAAGATTATGCCGAATATGATCATGAGGGGCTTCATCTTCTAACATCATTTCACTGACTTGGTCATGTGTTGACAGCTGATAGGTATCATCTTCATATTCAAAGAGAGGGTTGTTTTGAACAAGAACTAGTTAAGAATGTTGATTTCCTTGTTGTATATCTTCGTGCTAAAGAATGTTCACTTTGGCTTTCAAATCCTGCAAATGTGTTAGAACGGTTTGGAGAGTTGCTTTGCTAATCGTGATTGAATCGTCAACAACATCAAGTATTAGAGTGTTTAGTAACCCTAATATTTCTTCAGTTTGAGCCTGTTGCCGCCTAATTCACACTTTAAGGAACAGGAAAGTCACAACCTGCTATGTGTGTCCTTGGGGGCAAGTGAGAGCTGGGGACCACTGTCACCACAGTCCACAACTCCTCCATTTAGGCAAGATCCCAATAGAGCCAAGGGGGGAAGTCCCTACGGAAGACTAAGTTCCTGATTTATTAATTAATTACAAATTAAAGGGATCTTATTAAGATGTGAGGCTAAGGTTTTGAGAGATGACAGTCAAACAAATGCAAGATGCAATATTTCAATGACAGTCAATCCTTTTAATATAACCAGTGCCTAAGTACTGGAGTCAGAGAATGCAACTTTCAATGGATGCAATCTAGGTTAATTATTCCACAGGTTGAGTTATCTAACAATGAGATGAAAATAAACTATGAACAATATACACAATTATGAAAGACTCATGAACAATATTATCAAGATAAATGCAAAAATAATATAGTCACAGTTGAAAAATATGAATAGTATTAAACAGTTGAGCAGTAATATTATGAATAAACTTGATGCCTACAATGCTCAGATAAATAGCAGAAAATGTAAACCAGTTGATTGATATCCACAAGTTAGAAAATTATTAGGTTTGCTTTGCAGGTGCAACAACAATTAAAAGGAAACAAGTGCAATATTGGAGTGAAATGCTGCTGGAATGAAAATGTTATAGAACCGGTTTTGCAATGTCTTTTGGTTCGTTTAATAAATTTTATTAAAGTTGAAGTCTTTGATTAAGTTTTAGATCCGGTGGTGTGACTACCCCAATCTAGTATTTCTCAAGTCAAAGAGGGAATGCTGGTGCGCTCAACAAAGTGGGAGCAAAGCCCACCCGTAGCTCCCAGGTCAAACCCCAATGCCCCGGTGCTCAACAAGGAGGACGTAGAACGCCTAGAGACCCCCCACGGTCTACTACTCCAACTAGCTTCCGAGGTCACTGTTTTTAGTCAACCGAAAAAATAGCAAGATGGATGCCTATTAAACTAAAACTCCTCTACCCTCTGTCATATCTCGTGAGTACCCCGAAGGGTGATAACCGAGTAGAGGAACAAGGGCTAAATTTGTTGTTGGTTAATTTTAGGGGTAAATTTTAAATCTTGTAGTGGTTAAGCATGTAAGGTTAATTTTATACTGTCAACAAGATCAACCAAGCGGTATCCCTTATGGGAGATGCTGGTACTTGATCTTGGACTGAGAAGCAAAATGTGAAGGTTTGTAGTAGAAAAAAGAAGTTGTTCTAATTAAACTAAGCCCCCACCTCTCCTGCTTTTCATACCCAACTTGAAGTCCCTAAAGGGAGATGACAAGTGGGACAGAGGATACACCGGATCAGTGGGTTGTATGGTTACTCTTTTGACAGAAATAAAATTTAGATTTAACTACTTTGAACAGAAACTTAAAAGGAAAATGCAATTAGTTAAAACAATACCCAACCACACAACAATCTCTGTAACATAGATGGTGGTCTGTAACAGAGATGGTGGGTAAACAGAAATAAAAAATGATTAACCTAACCTCACTTCAATCCCTTAGGGGAAGGTGGGTAAACAGAAATAAAACTTGCATAAAAATAAATCTAAGCAACTAGTGTTCTAGGCTATCTCTACACTACTCATATATAGATTTACAACAGCTTTCAAAGCTTTAGAGAATACCCCAAAGAGAACTTCTCTTTTGGGGTTTACAATCTTGTAGAAGAAAGAGAAGAAATGTGGTTTTTTGGCCTCTTTGGACCAAAACTTTTCTAGGGCTTTTCTAGGTAATTTTGGGCAGCATGACCCCCTCTTCTGTGCATAAACCTGCAACAAACTAGCAACTTTACTTGTTGGAATTTACTGCAGAAACACTAAAACAGAAAGTTAGCACAGATTAGTGTAAAACCCAGAAAAATTATTGAAAAATTTGAACTAGAAATTTTGGAAAAATGAAGTTTTAGTATTCAGAAAATGAACTTTTGGGCCTCTAAATGATGTATTAACAGCAGATTTATAACTCTATACTAATCTATAATGGATGAAAGCCCTAAAACAAGGGTTTTATTCACTATACAGTGAATAAAACTCAGTTTTAGGAGAGAGAAAGATAGATGGACGAAAATGCAGATTTGAAGATGAAACCCTTGGAGAGATGTCCTTGGCTTGGAAAACCTGTAAACAAATACTAGATCTGCAAAAATATGTAAGCCTAGTGATGAATATCTAACAATCTCTACAAAATACTTTGAAGAAACTTGCTAAATAATTCACAAAAGAGGGTAAAAATACTTTTACTCTCTAATCTCTCCACAAAATACTTTGTGGAGAGCTAACTAGACAAATACAAATATGCAAAACTAAATACAAGATACAAGTTACCTCAACAATGGACCATGAAGAATGTAGAACAATAGCACAATGTCCCTCCAAAGAATTTCCTTGATTATGGCCCAATTAGGGCAAGATTTGAGTACAAGAAGCCTCTAGGGCTTGAGCAAAATAGCTAGGGCAAAATGTTGAAGAAGAGAAGAGAGGCAATATTTTAGCAGCATAACAATAGCATGAGAGATCTATCTCAAATGAGGGAGTGAGACCTGTTGCCCACCTATTTCGACTAGGTGGCAACTCCATGTACATAGAGATGTACATAGTTGTACAAGTTGTACCTTGGAAAAATCTGAGGATTTTTCCGCTTCTGCAGGGCAATTGCCCCTTTGTAAAACGAAATGTCCGCTCCCCTGCGTGGGAAAATTAATGTAATTTTATGTGCTGGTATGGGTCATATGATATGGATGCCACACCATGGAACTGGTTGTTAGGGAAGTCCCCTCATCGAGTGTTTTTTCCCTTTCCAATTGATCTTGTTGAATAAACGAGTTTAATCGGTTTGGTTTTTCACTCAAAATCCTCCAAAGTGGTGACGGGCGTTCTACCAATCAAGTCCATGAGGTGGCTAAGGCTTCAAATGTTATTCATGACCATGCTAGACATTTGTGTAGAGTCTTGCGGAATTTCGTTATGTTGTTGTATTTTTATTTATTTTTTCCAGTTAATTAATTTCACCCCTTAGTGATTAATTAACTGAGTTTTGATGTAATAATGTAATTGCTCAAGCATGGCATTTTGTAATAGGGGCTATGAATGCAAAGTAAAATTGCTATGAAACCCCCTAAGCCACTGCTTCGAGTCCCATGTCATTCTGACAGGTGGTTGAAGAGATAGACCAATTTTGGTCAAGAGGGGTCTATTTTTCCTAGGGAATTATTTAATTTCCCTAAGTCAAAAATTCACATTTTTTGATTTTGAAGTAAAAAATCAAAAAATGCCATGGTAATTTGGTTTAGGGGTCACTAAGCCTAGGAAAATTTATTCCAAAATTTTTCACCCCCCCATGGCCAAGATATAATT
The DNA here is from genome assembly GCA_001517045.1 of Pseudotsuga menziesii. NCBI lineage: Eukaryota > Viridiplantae > Streptophyta > Pinopsida > Pinales > Pinaceae > Pseudotsuga > Pseudotsuga menziesii. The sequence goes on from LPNX011074991.1 coordinate 45,173, forward strand.
TTTTCAAGTTATTTTTTAATTTTTCCTAAGTCAAAATTGGAAAAATTTAAAAATATTAATTTGAAAAATTAAATCTAAGGTGAAATGTGTATTTAGCCTAAGTCTAAGGTTAAAAATTTATCTTGGATGTAAGTGGCTAAAGTCAAAGCCTAGTTAAGAGGTGATCCAAGTAAATGTCTGAAGATCTCCTAAGTGGGGTGCCCCTCTTGTCTTAATAAAAAGATAAAAATTGAAAATTGAAAAGATAAAAGATAAAAATAAATAAATAAATAAAGAATAAAAAGATACAAATAAAAAATAAAAAATAAAAAATTAAAAAAGTTAAAAAATAAAAAAATAAAAAATAAAAAATAAAAGATTAATAATAATAATAATAATAATAATAAAAGATAAAAGCAAAAAATTAAAAATTAAAAATGAGAGATAAAATAAAAGATAAAAAATAAAAAATATAAACTTGAAAATAAAATATTAAAAGATTTAAAAATAAAAAGATAAAAATAAAAGGTAAAAGATAGTAATTAAAAGATTAAAAAATAAAAACATAAAAATAAAAAGTAAAAGATAAAATAAAGTTTAAAAATTAAAGATATTAAATAAAAGATAAAAGATTAAAGATAAAATTAAAAATAATAAAATTAAAATTTGAGTTAAAGGGGTCCCCACTTGAGTCATGGAAACCCTAGATCTAAGGGTGGAAAATGTTAAGATCAATGGCCTAGATTAGATCTCCACCACTAGATCTAGGTATATTGACTTTGCACCCCTCTTAACCAATCAAATGGCTTAGGCGCCTCCTCAATCCATGGCTTCGGTGCTTGATCCATGCCTCAACCATTCTACACCCTTAGATCTAGGGTTCTTTGACTAGGCGCCCCCTTTAGATTACTTTTAGGGTTTAGACGTGGGCCCAAGCTAGGCGCCTCCTCTTAATGTAGCGCCTCCTCTATCCATGTAGCGCCTCCTCATATGGGGGTTTTTTCATGCATGCGCCACCTTTGGAGGAGCTTCTAGGGTGAGTCGCCATCTTTAGAGGAGTTTCTCACTTGACATGGGCCATGAAATGGCTGGACGCCCCCCTTTTATGCCTTCTTTCATGTGACGCCTCCCCTTTATGGTAGCGCCTCCTCTTAAAAAGGGTTTGGACCATGCTTAAGTCTTGTTGCCCTCTAAACTAGGCTTAGACTTTAGCCCTTTGCTCCAAAATAAATATCTAACCTTTAGACTTAGGCTAAATATATTAATTCACCTTAGATTTAATTTTTCAATTTAATTTTTAAATTTTTCCCATTTTTGACTTAGGAAAAATTAAAAATAAGCTTGAAAAAATCATATCTTGGCCATGGGGGGGTGGAAAAATTTGAAATAAATTTTCGTAGGCTTAGCAACCCCCAAACAAAATTACCATGGCATTATTTGATTTTTTACTTCAAAATCAAATAATGTGAATTTTAACTTAGGGAAAATTACATAATTCCCTAGGAAAAATAGACCTTGCTTAGCCAAAGATGGTCTATCTTTTCAACCCCTTGTCAGAATGACATGGGACTCGAAGCAGTGGCTTAGGGGATTTCATAGCAATTTACCTTGCATTCATAGCCCCTATTACAAAGTTCCAGTGCTTGAGCAATTACATTATTATCAAAACCTAGTTAATTAACCACCAAGGGATGAAATTAATCAATTAGAAACATTAATAAAAATACAACAACATAAGGAAACTCCGCAAGACTCTATACAAATGTCTAGCATGGTCACGAATAACATTTTGAACCCTTAGCCACCCCATGGACTTGATCATTAGAACGCCCGTCACCACTTTGGAGGATTTTGAGTGAAAAAACTTAACCAATTAAAATCGTTAAAGAACAAGATTAATTGGAAAGGGAAAAAACACTCGATGAGGGGACTTCCCTAACAACTAGTTCCATGGTGTGGCGTCCATATCATATGACCCACCCTAGCACATAGAATTACATTAATTTTCCCACGCAGGGGAGCGGACATTTCGTTTTACAAAGGGACAATTGCCCTGCAGAAGTGAAAAATCCTCAGATTTTTCCAAGCTACAATTTGTACAATTATGTACATCTTCATGTACATGAAGTTGCCACCTAGTTGAAATAGGTGGGCAACAGAGCCATTTGAGGAATGTTAAGAGATACAAAGGGTTTCTTGCAACTCCACCCTTTTAGAATAAGATTCATCAACTAAGACTTCAACTTAGAAAATGAAAGGGTGTCAGCTTCTATCGAAAGTGCACCCGATTAAAATTCAACCTAGTTTTGATTTGACAGAAAACAATTGCAAGTGCCAAAATGCACAAGAACTTACAAAAATAACATTTTGCAAGTTACAGAGAACGTAGAATTCGAAGTTGAATTGATAAATGGTTTACCTCAGAACGTAAATAGGCCTTTGTTTAACAAATTTTTGTTAGCTGCTAAAACAATTTTTTCTCTCTACAATAGTCATGAAATGGTAAGGGAATAATATAAATGTAGATATGTATAGGCAATTGTTAATGTAGAGAACCGCACAGCTTTAGGAACCCTTAGCGCATTAGTGTAAGATCCTCGAGTTGAAGAAGCCGAGTGCTGCAATGGCTCTTCCTTTGATGCTTTCTCAACAATCTATGGGATTGATTTCCACCTTACCAACGTAAATGATCATTACCATTTGTAGTTAACAAGGTATCCCTCATATTCCTTAACTGAACAAGTAGCTTGTGCATTTGTGCTAACATAACATTTTGTTAATGTAATTGTAACTTCAAAAGATATTCACTTGTATATTTTATATTGTATTTTATTGTACCCTGACAGAGATGTTTATTCCTCCGATCAGGAGAGTCATTATTGTATTTAAGTCATGTAAAGTCATTGAGGTTAATCCTCCATTGTATGTCGAGTATTAGACCCCAGAGTTAAGTTGTATTGGGTTATTAGACTCTCCTAGAGAAGTCGGCCCTATTGAGGGAAAAAGTCAAGTCAAGATAAAGTAAAAATAGAGAGAGTGACTCTCTATTTAGACACACACTCACTCATCAAGTGCGCATGAGAGAGAGAGGACAAGCTTGCACAAGGGAGAGAGAGAAGCTGTCGAAGATCATCTTTATACTTTTGGGTTTTACTTTTGCTACTGTTGCTCATTCTATCTCTGAGGAAGTTACAGGGTTTTCTCTTGTATGCAGAGACCATATAGTTATACTTTACAAGGGTCTCTCAAATCAAGGAACAACTTGAAGCTATGGGAGAAGACATAGAGAATGGAGAAGTTGTGATGACCACCTTGAATGGTCTTCCTAGGTCATGGGACTCCTTTATTCAAGGAATTTGTGCTAGAAGAAAGTTAATCACTTTCAATAGGTCGTGGGAGGAATGCTCACAAGTAGAAGCTCGAATCGTAGCTCGAGAAGAAAAGATGGGAAATGAAGAGCAAGCTCTCACAACACACACCAAGAATAACAAAAGGGAGCACTCTCATCACACGAAAGAAAAACATCACCACCAGAATCAAAGGGATAACCTTAGAAGAACCAAAAGAGATCTATCTAATGTTAGATGTTATACTTGTGATGAGAAGGGACATTTTTTCCAGAGATTGTCCTAAGAACAAAAAGAAGAAGAACAACAAGAAGAGACATCATGTTCACACTGCTAACGATGATGAACCTCCTAGGAAGAGAACCAGAGGAGACAACGAAGATTCTTCAAGCGATGAAGAATATGTACTGATTTTAGCTCTCACAGGTACTGTTTCACATGGGAGCAATCATTGGCTTGTAGATAGTGGGGCTTCCAAGCATATGACAGGATTTAAGGAATCCTTTGTGAATCTATTTGAACATGAGTCACCTCATAAGGTAAAACTTGGGGATGACTACCAACACCCTATAAAGGAAGTGGTGAAGCCTCTTACAAGCTAAACTCTGGATAATCTTTGAAGATGAAGGATGTTCTATATGTACCAGGACTCGAGAAGAATCTTCTCTCCATATTTGCATTGGATGCAAAAGGTATGAGGGTTGCATTTGTTGATGGCCAAGTTCTTATGTGGCCAAAAGGAAAGATCATAGACGATGCAGTAGTGATTGGAGAGCAAGAGGGAGGCTTATACAAACTGAAGGGCCAACTTGAACAAGCCTTGGTCCATGACTCCATGGAGCCAAGTGAATTATGGCACAGAAGGCTTGCACATGTGCACTATAGAGCACTATCACTTGCAAGCAAAGCAATTAATGGTCTTCCTGAAATCCAGACAAAGCATGAAGGAATCTGCAAAGGATGTGCGAAGGGAAAGAACATAAAGAAGACATTTCCAAGTAGTGAGAGCAAAGCAAAAGGAATCTTGGAAGTCATCCACTCTGATGTATGTGGTCCAATGTCATCCAGTTCATTGAGTGGGTATGTATATTATGTTTCTTTCATTGATGATTTTTCTAGGAAGACCTGGATATATTTCTTGAAGAGCAAAGATGAAGTATTCAACAAATTTAAGGAATTCAAAGCCCTGGTGGAGAATCAAACAGAAAAGAAAATCAAGACCTTTCGATCAAACAATGGCGGAGAGTTCACATTAGAAGAATTCAAGGAATTATGCAGAGAGTCAGGGATTAAGAGGGAGTCGACCACTCCATACAATCCACAACAAAATGGAATTGCAGAAAGGAGAATAGAACGATTATGGAAGCAACAAGAGCAATGCTTCATGATCAAGATCTTCCTATGCATTTATGGGCAGAAGCTGCAAGAATAGTTGTGTATGTACAAAATCGTACTCCACATAGAATACTAGACAACAAGAAACCAGAAGAAGCTTTCTTTGGTGAGAAACCAGAAGTCAGCCACCTCAGAATATTTGGCTTCCTGGTGTACATACACATTTCAAAGGAGAAATGAACGAAGTTAGACCCTTCAGGAAAGAAGGGAATATTTGTGGGATATAGTGAAAACTCGAAGGCTTATAGAATATACTTTCCAGGTTACAAGAAGATCGATATCAGCACGGACGTGACATTTGACGAAGACTCAGCATACAACAAATCCAGAAAACTACCTATTGAAGACATTGAAGAACCAGAAGTACCCAGGATCCGAGATACAACAATGAATGAAGCAACTCCAGAAGAAGATCGAGAAATAGAAGAACCTCAAAAACCTGTAGATCCACCCCGTGAGAAGAATTCTCACAAGAGGAAACCAACATGGGTACGAGAGGCTATTCTAGATGTAGAGAGATATGGCGCTCCAGAAGGAATGCAAAGAGAAAGCAAGAGACCTAGGCCATACTCCAGTTATGTAGCCCTGCTGTGCGACATTATTGACAAAGAACCTTCCAACCATGAAGAAGCGGCAGAAAAGAAAGAATGGAAGGATGCCATGATCGAGGAGTACCAGTCCATCATGAAGAATGATGTCTGGGATGTGGTCCCAAGACTAGAAGGGAAGTCTGTTGTGACTTCCAAGTGGATCTACAAGATCAAGCATGCTGCAGATGGCAGCATAGAGAAATATAAAGCGAGATTTGTGGCACGTGGCTTCTCCCAGAAAGAAGGGATAGATTATGAGGAGACTTTTGCACCTGTAGCTAGATACACTTCCATTAGAACAATACTTGCTCTGGCTACAGTGATGAAATGGAAAATACACCAGATTGATGTCAAGACAACATTCTTGAATGGTGTAGTGGAAGAGGAAGTGTATGTGGAGAAGCCACTCGGATTTGAGACACATGGCAGACAGGCTCATGTGTGCAAATTAAAGAAAGCTTTCTACGGATTGAAGCAGGCGCCCAATACATGGTACGATAGGATGGATAGCTTCCTGACTAGTTTGGGCTTTACCAAGAGTAAAGCAGACTCCTACCTTTACTACAAGGTTGAGGAAGGGAACCCAGTGATACTCCTACTGTATGTAGATGACTTGGTTGTGATAGGTGAGGATGGGTTGATTAAAGATACAAAGAGGAAGCTTGCTGCCGAGTTCGAAATGAAGGACTTGGGCATGATGCATTATTTTCTAGGTATGGAGGTGTGGCAGAGTGCAGATGGAGTATTCCTTGGTCAAGGGAAGTATACAGTATAGATCCTAAAGAGATTTGGGATGATGGACTGCAAGGAAATAGCGACACCCTTGGCATTGAACTTGAAGCTACTTTGTGACGCTTCATCAGAGTCGGGTGATGCCACGATATATCGTCAGATGATTGGATCATTGATGTACCTGACAAACACGAGAACAGACATATGCTTTGCTATGAGCACTTTGACCCAGTTCCTAACGGATCAAAGACAAGTTCACCTGGTTGCTGCAAAGCATATTGAGGTACTTGAAGGGTACAATTGATTATGGGCTCAGATATGACGTGAATCAAAAGGTTAACCTATAGGGTTATGTTGATTCAGACTGGGCTCACAGTGCCTTAGATAAGAAGAGCACTTCGGGGCGCTGCTTCAGTATGGGATCAGGTGTGATCTCTTGGTTTAGAAGGAAGCAGTCCTGCACGGCACTGAGTACAGCCGAAGCAGAATATGTCGCAACTTGTTCAACTAGTTCTGAGGCAGTATGGCTTAGGAAGCTACTGTCTGATTTGTTTGATCTCCAGTTAGAGGTGATTTGTATCTTCTGTGACAACCAAAGTTGTGTGAAGTTGTCTGAGAACCCAGTGTTCCATGACAAGTTGAAGCACATTGAGATCAAGTACCACTATATCAGGGATATGGCGCAGAAAGGAGCGGTGAGGCTCCATTATGTTACGACAAACGAGTAGATAGCCGATGTGCTGACCAAGCCATTAGCCAGAGTGAAGTTTGAATACTTCAGAGAGAAGCTTGGTGTACTTCAGATCGAGGTTCGTCCTAGGTGGAGGTGATGGGTCCGGAAGACGCAGATGCATGAGAGCCATTCTCACATGGTGGTAGGTGTGTCCTCCCATGGTGCAGATGCAAGGGCTGTGGTCGAGACGTGAGCATCTGGGCTGTGCTTTGAGTGACGATGAGATGATCTGAAGATGATGAGATGATAGTAAGGGATTCAGGTTTTGCAGAGGCATATAATCAGCCCTAGGATGCTCCTTCAGGTTTTGCAGAGGCATATAATCAGTCTTGGGAGATCCTTCAGGTTTTGCAGAGGCATATAAACAATCCTGGGATGCTCCTTCAGGTTTTGCAGAGGCATATAATAAGTCCTGGGAGATCCTTCAGGTTTTGCAGAGACATATAATCAGTTCTGGGATGCTCCTTTAGGTTTTGCAGAGGCATATAATTAGTCTTGGGAGATCCTCCAGGTTTTGCAGAGGCATATAATCAGTCCTGGGATGCTCCTTCAGGTTTTGCAGAGGCATATAATCAGTCCCAGGAGATCCTTCAGGTTTTGCAAAGGCATATAATCGGTCCTGGGAGATCCTTTAGGTTTTGCAAGGCAATAAGTCATGAGTAGTACCTACTTGATGATTTGAAGACCTACATGGAGGCTAGGCCTACATCCAACATGAAAAAGGGCTGGCTCTGTAGAACTTCCTATGACGAGTAGATTCGAGAGATAGCACCATTTGATCGAGATGATGAGAACAACAACAACAGTGATGATGATGATCCAACGTTGAAGACTTGTGCATATATGTATTGATGTCTGTGTCAAGAGAATACCTTTCTAGTTAAGAGGGAGTGTTAATGTAATTGTAACTTAGGAAGATATTCACTTGTATATTTTATATTGTATTTTATTATACCCTGACGAAGATGTTTATTCCTCCGATCGGGAGAGTCATTATTGTATTTAAGTCATATAAAGTCATTGAGGTTAATCCTCCATTGTATGTCGGGGCATTAGATCCCGGAGTTAAGTTGTATTGGATTATTAGACTCTCCTAGAGAAGTCGGCCCTGTTGAGGGAAAAAGTCAAGTCAGGATAAAGTATAAATAAAGAGTGACTCTCTATTTAGACACACACACTCACTCATCAAGTGCGCATGAGAGAGAGAGGACAAGCTCGCACAAGGGAGAGAGAGAAGCTGTCGAAGATCATCTTTATACTTTTGGGTTTTACTTTTGCTACTGCTGCTCATTCTATCTCTCTGAGGATGTTATGGGGTTTTCTCCTTTATGGTTTCCCTGAGGAAAAATCTTTGTGTCTCTTGTCTCTTGTGATTATTGCTGTGTGTGTTATTCTCTCAGATAAGATCCTAGATCATATTGAATAAACTGTAAAAATCTAACACATTTCACACACGAACTTTTCAGCCTGGTTAGTGATCAATATTCTCTTTCAAAATTGTTTGAAAAATGAATGCTTTACCTCTTTAAACACAAATAAGCTTATCAATTTGAATGCTCTGGTTTCTTTGGTGTTATTCTGTTGTGCTGCCAAGGATAGAGTACACTTCGTGAGCTGTAAGCATGTGGACTATCTGGGTGCGTCTGATGAAAGCTTGTCTATAGTTCAACTCGATACATAATGCTATTTCGAGCTCTAGATTGATGCTAATGGCTCTAAAATGCACACCGTAAATTTTTCTATCAATGAATGGTCCACCAGGTGCCCTAAGAAAAAATGCATACAAGATATAGAATACAAGTGGGTTGACACCAACTTCAATGGAAACTCTAGTCTAACATTTTCCAAGCTCGCTACATGTGATTACAAAAAAAAACTTGGAAATAAAGCTATGTTGTTGAATCAAATCGATGATCATGTCATCGAGGATTTTGAAAAGACGTACAATTTAAGTGGAATTAGCCTAGTTGATGCAATTACCACAATGACCAGTTAAATTTCACAATTTATCAATTGTATGCAGTCTTGCTCTTCAAAATACTTTAAATCTGAAATATCCATAATACATACTTTTGATACAATACATCCTTACGTCGATGTTGTGGAGAGTAGGTTGGGCATCACAGTGACGGAGATGGGAAGCCACACTGTTTGGAGTGGCCACAGATAGGGATAGAGATTCAATGTTAGGGTTTCAAATGGCGGACTAATATTCACGTAGGATCAAACCAGTGAAATACTAAGATGATGGAGGCACATAACTAGGGCTACGGAAGCTAACACATGCTCAGGCAGGTCCACGCAAATGGTGAAACGTAGGCAGAATATAATTTTTTTTTTCATACCTCATGCACTAAAATGACAGCCACAGAAAATTAGATAGGCCATAGAGTTGGAAGGCAGAGGTCAGAATGCAGGTAGAGAATGACTAGACTGGGAATGCCACACTAAGCAGACAGGACCAAGGAGAGCCTTGTGCTCTGATACCACTGTTGGGATGCCCAGTTGGGCAGGTAAACAATAAATAAACAAAGACAGATAATAGGCATCAAAGCACACTTAATTTCACTAAGAATGTACGTATAAATACAATGATGTGGCTCTTGGGTTCATATTCCCAAGATGTCTCTTGGACGTTCGAGATGACTCTTCATCTCCACCTAACCCTAGCGGATTACGTTCCAACACCCAGATCCTCAAAAGCTTGAGGCAGTCCATGAAACCCCTCCAAGCTGAAATTCGGCCTCGAAACTTTTTTGCCAACCCACAAATGATCAAACTGAGGCAAAGAAGTTGCTATGACGGTCCAAGATCAACAATGTTAGCCACCCACACGTTAGAAATCATATAATGGGTAAGAGTAACAAAATCTGAAATGGAGGATTGCTCAATCTACTTCTAAATCTTACTTCCCTTACTAAATCTCAGAGGTTACTAACAATCTAAGTTTTAAAACCATATATGAGAGAAACTATGGATAATATTACCTCAGCCAGGAATGGATGTTACCATTGGATCTCCATAAGAGAGAAAGAGTCAAAATCACAACACAACAAGACACCAGGCGCACAAAAAATTTCTGCAAAATATTACAGCTCTATTCTCATTCCAGGAAATCGTCCCTACAAATGGGGGTGCCCTACCTCTTTTATAGAACAAGAGATGGCTCAAAATCCCTAATCTAAAGATATCAATGGTTGAGATCTTCATTTGAGTCTCTTTTAAAAATCAATGGTTCAGATTGCATCTCAAAATGCTGAGTTTACAAGTGGCCAAGTTGCCCTCCTCAAGTGGGGCGCACTTGGCTGAATTGTACTTTTTGCGGGCCACAATATGCTGATGTAGATCACAAAATGCTGAGTGTACAAGTGATGAAGATGCGAATCTGAAGTGTATTGCTGAGTTGGGAGGCTGCTGCATAAATAAAAAGTTGGAGATGAAGTGTGCCCCTCCTCAAATCAACTTTCTGAGTGGCCCCCCCAATCATGGAAAAATTATCTCAAATTGTTGATTAGTCATCCTTGTCACCATTGAGAAGGACCCACTTCACCAATCAGCCAATTAAATTTCCCCCCTATGGTTTAATTTTTGCTCAGCCATACTTGAGCATTTTAAATTAGAATTTAGGAAATCTGATTAATAATTGCCTAATAATCCATAGGTGATGAAACCATGAGCAAAATGTTGGGGAAATGCCTTAGACGATAACCATGATGTCTTTGAAGATCATACCAATCAATCTAATGCCAAAATCTGATCTGAAGGTGCCATTTATAATCTGATCCAATTTTTTTAAATCTGAATTTGGGCTTTTTTAATCTGAAACTTAGGAAAATGCATTTATAATTGCCTATTAGTTCATATGTGCAAGAAATCAAGTATGGAAGGATCAAATTTGCTTCCAAAGTCTTCCAATGGCTGAATAATGATGATAGGAGTCTATGCTTTGTTGGCTGGTTCTGTTGACCATGTCAAACTGCCCGTCTGACCAAGTCAAACTGTTGAAAAAGTCAACTTTTATCGAAGTTGGTCAAAATTGTCCAATGAATCTATTGACCTTTGTATGCCTTCGGAAGGAGGATTTATCATCTTATATGACTTGGAAGGATTTAGTATTTGGAATATATATTTAGATACAAGGATTGTTCACATGACTCATGACATGGCTTTAAAACATAGAAAATGCTACATAAGTTTCATACAGAGTGAGTTTAGTGTTTTATGAACATAAAAAATAATTTAAATATCAAAACTTTTACAAATATTATTCTCCTTTAGATGAAGTGGATGGATAGTCCAAGCTGTTGGTCAAGTGATATTAGCCTAGGTTGACTGATTGACTCAAGATAAGGGGAAGGGGAAAACCTCTGTGATATTCACCACTAGTGCATACAATAACGAAAGTGCCTTAACAAACGGGTGTTGTATAATGGGACACTTCTCCTTTTTACCCTAGCAAGCCTCCCTTCATTGTTCTCCTTTTCTCTTTTTCTCTTTTCTTTTCTCTTTCTTTTAGCACTTTTATTTGGATAACAGTTGAAAGGTATTGGCCTTGGACACCTTTTGAGTACTGTTATCACATATATAGTAGCTAGGCTACCATATTCTATTTTTTAGACACAGTACATTTGTCAGCCAGATCTCTTACATTATGAGATGCTGAGATGAGCATTTTTGATGGATCATGTTTATATTAGTGGACTACTGTACTCTGCCATGTCACGACTGAGTCTCAGGACACTCAGATTTGAGGACCGATGTAGCCATTTATGTCATTACAGAGCAGTCATTGATGGCCAGTTTTATATCGGTTCTTTCTCATTGGACAGATGGTGTCTCGGATGGATTATATTGCATGATTATGACTCAGCATTTTATATTGTGTGATGGTTATTATTGCTCTTATACTGATTTTTGTGACATGTATTGACTTGTGGTATCATGATCTGGCGGTCATAATTATATGGACTTGGTTGTATCTTGTACTATGTATTGATGTCCTTACTTAGACTTGGAAGTTCTTGATCTATACTCATTGGTTTTACCCTCCTTAGAGAGAATAGAGGTAGTCATTCCCACCATTGTTTTGGCTTGCTAGTGTTGGCTCCATCATTCATTGTCTTCACCCATCCATTACCTTCCAGTTTAGTTTTCAACCCGACTGACTTCTTGACTTATGGCATGGAGGATCTTTCTCCCCGCTACAACTTTTGTTGGACAAGCCTCCCTGTTTATATTGTGTCTTGGCTCTGAGTTGGTGACAAAACTTGCCTTTGGTAAGATGGATAGTATGCCTAAATCATTCTGGTCGATTGTCCCGATGTTTGGCACTGTGCAGAACTCCCCCCTAGTCACTTGACATGTTGTTGGCTAAAACTGAAAGCTCATGTACTACCTGTATTGAAAATATTGAATATGCGCCCATGGAAAATGAAAATTATAAAACTGAGTTTCTTAACATATGTAAAGAGGGGAAGAGTAATTAAGTGCTAAAATACTCCTTGAAGAGTATAGGAAAAGGTCCAAAAAAGCAATGGTTAAAAATATGCTGTATCCAAATATTGCTGACCTTATAAAAATAAATATGTCCCGGATGAAAGCTGCGATTAGCTGTGCTTTTAAGCACTGGTGAAGTCCCAAAGGGTCATATAGGCCAAAAAGGCCATGGAATAAAATGATGGTCCTAATGAACTTGGATCAATCTTGATGTAGTCATGATGCCTAAGTTGAATAAGCACTCTCTAAACAATTCACCCATTTGTGAGGCACTGCCATTCCTTGTGTTGTTGTTTGTCCGACATTGGTTATAGTGAGTATTCCCTTTCCATATCTTAAGTGTCATGATGTTGAGTAGGAAGTCATCCTTTGCCTTAAGCCTTGTAAATTTCATCCTTCACCCTTCATTAGCAAAATGACTACAACTATGAAGTGAGTATAGTCTTGAAAGTCTAAGTCTGAGTAATAATAAATAAAGCCTTATATATGTATTGGTTGATGTACCACCAGTGAAATGAATGCTACTTGTTGTAGTTGTTACTTAAATGAGTTGTAGAGCATGTCTTAGCCTATTGCACTTGCAGCAGATGGATGACAGTCTGAGTTATTATTGGTGTGTGATCAGTTATAGATAGTTATATTGTTTATTGGATATGATTGATGATCAGATAGAGACCTATGAGGGGTATGAGTATACACATTAGATGGATTTGGACTCTCTGAGTCTAATGAGACAGTTTATTTCTAGTTTTGGGCACTTGTAGATATGATCAGGCTTATTCTGCCTCTATGATGCAATTTTTCTTCATAGGTTGATATGTTTGAGCAGGGAGATGTTTTAGTTGGATCTCCTAGGGCGTTGTATGGGCATAGGGGGGTGCAGCCACTTGTTTGTACCATTGTAACCCCATCCCAGAGAGCCTGGTGGGCTCAGTTTGACAATGCAGGCACCCTAGGAGGTTGTTTTGGCAGGATCACATTTCCTGAGGCAGATTAAAAATGATTAAATGGCTATTGAAGAAATCGATTTGGGCTACTGAGGTAAAGAAATGGCATGGGATGAGTCACAATGATGAGAGTGATGTCTTCCACACCTTCTCCAACAGTTGCAACACCTGATTGGGCCCACACCTATTTTTGGGCATTTTTATATTATTTTCTGGAGCTTTTGGAAGGCTCACGATTTCCTCAAGAAGGCATAAAGTCAAAGAATTAAATTATTATATTGTTTTATTGTGCCATGGGGACACCCAGAGGGAGTTAGTCAAACACTCCTTGGACCCACCATGTGCTTTCATTTATTTCTTGTTGAGGGGGTTACCTTTTTATGGGTGGTTTAGTTCGTTTTTGTAAATTATGGTTATATTGATCCATGTGTTGTATGTTGAGGTCATCTCAACCATTGATTAGAACATTTCATCTTTTAATCTTAGCCACTCGTTTTGAAAGTGGTTAGGATTCGGTTATGATTGTGGTTCTCTCATTTCTATTTAAAGGAGAGAGCTTTTCATTTGTAAGGGCTCTTGGTTCTTGGATCTGAATAATAGAAAGACTTTTTTTGTGGATATTTTCTGGATCTGCTTTGCATCTGATGTTCTCAAATGGTGATTGGAAAATCTTCAGCTTCCTAGCATTGTGGAAGTTCTTGTGAGATCTATATTTTCTTTTTGCTATCATTGTTTTCCCTACATGAGGGCGTTTTGGCTGGAGTGTTTTTGCAGGGGGATCTCAACTTGCTTGGTTTTCTTCGTCTTGGATCAGGGGGTTTTCATTAGTTTCATTGTGATCTATGATTACTCCGTTTTACTTTCTTGTAGCATTTGGTTTCTTTATCTCGTATTGGCAAATCTGATATTGTTGACGTTTGGTCATGTAGGATAGGGGGCGCATTGGTGGCTTGTGGCTTACATCATTCATAGAAATCATTGGGATCTTCCAGGATTGATCGGGATAGCAAAGATCATCACTGTTAAAGACTTCTACAAGCATTTTCAGGTAAGATCTAATAGGTGAGTCTCTTCTCTTCAGATCTTATTCCATTGTACCTTGCTTTACTTCAAATTTTCTGAAAACTCCTAAATACTAAAAACCCTAAAAAGCACTAAATCTGGGAATAGTCCGATCTTTGGCCAAACCATTTCTGGGTTTCATAGATCGGGCCTCTCCTTCACTAAATCTGCTGCAACGTTGTCCAAATTCTTGGCAGTTTGACCTAGATTTGAGCTTTTGACTGAAACACCCCTAGCGCCCTCACTGAAAAACTGGACTTTTCCGGATTTGACTTTTTTTGAAATTTGACAAGATAGGCTGATAGATCAGGGTTTAAGCACTCCAGAACACCTCCAACACTGAGCTAGTTCCTTTCGGGTTGCCCTAGATCTGAAAAGTTGGTTTTCAACCCCCCTAGCCCCCTCATCAGATTTTGACTTTTTTCTGTTGATTTTCTGATTTGGGTTTGTAGATCAGGCTACCTTGACCTCATTTCTCCTTCAACGCTGAGGTGATAGTCTCTTGGTGGCTACAAATTTGCAGATCTGCTTCTCCAAGCCTTAGCGCTAGCCCTCCTCCTGCTGGATTTCCTGTAACCTGAGTTATCCGGGCCAAATCCTTTTTCTGGGTCCATAGATCAGGGTATATCCCAGGTGGGTTCACTGAAACGTTGGGTTGATGCGGACTCCATTTCCCAATGCACATAAGGCACTGATCTCCTAGCTAGTGCTAGCACTAACTTGACCTCACTCCCATTCCCTTTTCCAACATTCATTTACAAATCAAGTTACCTATCTTTCATTGAGTTTGTCTCCTTGGTACTAGACAGTCCCAACTCTGTCCTTGCTTACCCTGTCACAGTTATGTTTCCCAAGACAGTGGTCATCTCCTTCAGTTGCTAGTACCTAGACCCTAGAGCTAGGGTTTCCATTTACCTTGCACCTTACATACCTTAAAGCCCCATTTGATCTGTTCTGGTGTCTAGGTCTGATCTCTCCTGTCAGGAGCAGATCCGGGTCTCCCCATTATTGTCTTGGACTAGGATAACATAAAGTGAAGGCTGCCTTGATTGGCGTGACAACCATCCATTTGGGAGTCTAGGCAGTCGTAGTTCCACCCCTTAGTTGCTTGCCCCTCTACCATCCATCCTGGATCCATCTCACACAGGAAACTACAAGGCGGGTGATAACAAGTACCAATGATGACATTGCCTCAGCTCTGTTGCCAGCGATCGTCCATAGGCTCGATGGAGTTGCTACAATAATGCTTAGTGGGAGAAAATAGGCTTAATCTCTTAATTCAAGGAGTACCTACCCTTCCAATCATTAACCATTTTCATGATACATAACATAGGGAGTCTTGTTTTAGATCTAGGGAGAGCATTGCTCCATGGCAACTCTTCTTGTTTAGTAGCAGTTACCCCCATGGTTTCATAAGTGAGCCTCTTGAACCACTACAGAATTCGTTACAACACAAACAGGCTTGAGACATAGGGAAGACATGGAGGTGTTCATGGTGAAGGGGACATAGAGGGGCAAGTCAAGAGTCAATCTACGATCCTTTAGCCAAGTGGATTTTGAGACCAAGGTGGAGTGGTATGGAGATGTAGGCAAGGTCAAGTGTGGAGCCAAGGGAGAATTATAATCCATGCAAAAACTAAGAGTTGTTAGATAATGATGTGTACATAAAACAACAATCTCTACTTCTTCTTTTAGACATATTACTCCTTCGAGATACCTTCATTCTGCTTTGGATGTTAGGAGAGACACTTCTAGCGTGCCATGACATATTCACCATTTTTGTATCACAAATCCTAGATCTAGTCTCCTTGTACATCCTTCTTTTATATCGTCTCTTTTTGTACTTTTCTCTTCTAGGTTGGCTCTCCATCTTTGGAGTTAGCTCTTTTTGGCTTTAGGATAGAGTTTCACATCTTGCTTTATATAAGAACCACCTTAGCGCTTCCACTTTGTATTGACATCATGGCACCACATGGTCCCATTGACCTATTTTTGTGGTCATTTGTTGGACATTTATACTATTATCTTATCTTAACTTATCTACTCAGTATTAGCCCATGGGGCATCTCTATTGGCCATACTTGACAGAATCAATCATTATAAATTAACATGCAACATCCAACAATACATCATCAATCCAAAGCATAATCCATAAAATCAATCCTCGGGCATGAGATGGCATCACGTGAATACATAATGAGGCATCAACATATGTAATATTCTTGATGCAATTCTCGGCACAATTATGATTTTTTTGGTTCTGTAATTTCGTCAAACAGTTTTCATGTACATCTTTCACAAACATTTGCGTATATCAAAGACATTTCATCAAACATATTGCATTCATTCCAAGCACACTTGAAATAAGAGAGACAAAGTTGGCATTTTACTATGAATAGTAGATGCCAATAGTACAAATATATAAAGGTTGCTATGGCACCTACCATACTCCAAGGAACACAATAGACCAATCAAATCCTGGAAATGATCGAAATGATGCCAAGATCTCCTCAATAGGTGGAGCTTCCTCCTCCAATAATGTCGAAGGGTAACTCTTGAGTCTTGACTTCTAGACTGTTGAATTTTCTCATATAGAAGTAGAAAAACAATTTTCAGATCTTGATAATTACTTCCTGATGATTTTCAAACAATAATTTCATCCCACTGTTATCATTGAATAATTATACATTGAAAATTTTAACTTCAAATTGCAGCTGAAATACAAGATCATAGAAGGACAACCATGCACAATAGACACAAAGATTTTACCCTGGGAAACCTAATCTTGGGAGAAAACCCAACCAACTTTTCTTAGAAGAAATTAGTCCAATAATTCAAGTACATCACCATGGAGGTAGAACCCTAACACATAAGAAGTGTGTCCTTACTCACAAGAAACCCTATACAAGACAACGAACCCTTAGCAATGATGAGGACCTTCAAAAGATGCTCCTTTTAACCTTCGCTCGACCTCCTTGGAAAGTGTGCACAAGTGTAGCAGAGAAGAGATGATGTGTTGATGATGAAAAGGAAATGTTTGAGCAATTTATTTATACTTTTTAATTCACCTTTATTTCACCTCTGGGCTGACTTGTACTTTTGATGGGGCCAACTTGTTCCTTCTCTTCTAGGGCCGACTTGCACTTCTTGTCTTCAATGCTATCTGGGAATTCTTCAATGGTTCACTTGTCTTCTTGGTTATTTCTTCTTCACCAGAAATGTTGTCCATGATGATCATCTTCTCACATGCACGTTTATTCACACATAGAGCTCTAATGTTGAATAGACCCACTAAGAAGTCTCAGACACTTGTTAGAGTCTACGTCAATTCAACTTTAGACTAGACTTGTATATTCCACAAGGGGATGAAAGCCCTTATCAAATAAACAAATCAAATCTCTAATATATAATAGATCACTCCATCATGGAGCAAGTAATGTTAGAGCACCCTGGGGCCAATCTCCCCACACCATATGATTCAAGATAATGGGAAGACTACCCTTGCCTGGGCCATTCACGTCTAGCCATATGACTCAGGCTCCGTGGATGAATGCATCAATCTTCCTTGGTCAAATCAGCATGACCAATCTGGGGGAATGTCTGCCCAATACTGCAACCAGGAGAAACATCAACACTCCCTCTCAATGAGGGAGATATTTTGTATCACGCCAAGCTTGTTTGGTGAGAATGTCCTCAAGACACATCTCAAGTCTTTCACTCCTAGCCAAATCAACATGGCTATCTGGAGAAAGACTATGCTTGGGCCATTCACCACCAAACAAGCTTGGCGTGATTTGACCATTGAGGGGAGACATTCCCCATCACGCCAGACATTCTCCATCACGCCAAGCTTTTTAATGAAGTATACAAGCTTCACCTTTGATAGAGGCTTGGTGAGAATGTCCGCAATTTCTCATCCATGGATATATACTGGAGCTTCACTGCCGCTTTTTGCACCATGTCTCGGATGAAGTGATATTTGATCTCAATGTGCTTTGACTGTCATGAAAGACTAGATTTTCCAAAAGCTTGACACAACTTTGATTATAACAATATATCAAGGTCGTCTCCAACTCCTGATGAAATAGTCCCGTAAGAAGATTTTGAAGCCACATTGCTTCACGACTTGTGACACTGGCTGTGATATACTCCGTCTCCTATATTGTGTGCAACAGAAGTTTGCTTCCTACTTAAGCAAGATATCATGGTTGATCCCAAGCTGGATCAACACCTCGAGGTGCTCTTGTTGTCCATTGCACTCATGGCCCAGTCAAAATATGCATATCCCTACAGACTCACTTCACCACCTGAGACATCTTAGACCATATCCAACTGTACCATGCAAGTACCTCAACACATGCTTCATTTTTGCCTATTAGTCCCTATAATCTGAAAATCATATTTAGAAAGATCAAATTGTCTTCCAAAGTCTTCAACAAATTTAATGGCGATGAAATAGAGGGTACATGCTGCCAACTGGTCTTGTTGACCAAGCCAAAATGTTGAAAAGCTCAACTTTGGTAAAAGTTGGAAAAACTTGTCCAATGAATGTATGGACCGTTCTAATGCCTTTGGAAGGAGGATCTTTCATCTTATATGCCTTAAAATGATGATGTAATTGCGTTATAATACTTGCATATAATGATTTCTCATATGAATCATTACATAGCTTCAAACATAGAACATGCTACATAAGTTCATAAAAGGTGTGAGGTTAGTGTTTTATAAACATGTCATAATCAAATCAACATCAAAGCGTTACAAAGATCATTTATCCTTTGGGTGAAGGTGAATGGATAGTCCAAGTAGGTAGTCAAGTGATGATTGCTCAAAGTTGACTAATTGACTCAAGATGAAGGACAAGGGAAAATTCTGTGGTCTCCACCATTAGTGCAAACAGTAGGGAATGTGTCTCACAAATGGTTGTTGTACAAAGAGATACTACTTTTTTTGACCCTAGCAAAGCCCCCTTTTCATTATTTTCTCTTTCTCTTTTCTTTTGCTTTGGATATTTATTAAATTATTTTGTTTGCTCTTTTCCTTTTTTTCCTTTTCTAGTTAGATAACAGTTGAAAGGTACTGACCCTGGATACCTTCTGGGTACCAATGATAACACAGCCTTAGATCCACTGCTAGCAGCTATCCATAGCGTCGATGGAGTTGCCACATTGATGTTTTTTTAGAGCAAATAGGCAGTACCTCTTAATTCAAGGAGTACCTACCCTTTCAACTATTAACCATTTTCAAAGATACATAGCAATGGGAGACTTGTTTTAGGTCTAGGGAGAGCATTGCTCAATAACAGCTCTTCTTATTTGATAACCAGTTAACCCTAGGGATTTACAAGGAGGCCTCTTGAACTCTTGAACTGTTGCAGGATTCATCACAACATAAGCATGCCCGAGACACAAGGGAGAACATGGAGGCATTCATAGTGATGAAGGGGACACAGAAGGGAGGACAAGAATCAATCTGTCATTCTCTAGTCAATGGGAATATAAAGTCAAGGTGAAATGGTATGGAGATGGATACAAGGTTATAGGTTGAGGCAAAGGAGATTTATAATCCCTGTAAAGACCAAGAGTTGTTAGAGAATGATATGTGCATAAAACATAAATTTCTACTCAGTATTAGTCTAGTCAAGAATCAATCTGTCATTCTCTAGTCAATGGAATTTTAAAGTCAAGGTGGATTGGTGTGGAGATGGATACAAGGGTATATGTTGAGCCAAAGGAGATTTATAATCCTTGTAAAGACTAAGAGCTTTTAGAGAATGATATGTGCATAAAATAGAAATATCTACTTCGTATTAGTCTATGTAACATCTCTACTAACTATGCTTATCAGAATCAATCATTGTAAGTAACATGAAAACGTCTGAAATACAATCATCAATCAAAATCATAGTCCATAAAATACATTCTCAGGCATAAAATGGTAATATATGAACACATGGCATGGTGTAATCTCAAGCCAAAAAGTATGGCATCAACTATTGGCATCCCAACCAAGGCTGCGGGGAATCGCTAGGGGACCCCTCGAATCGCTCTCGATTCGCGCTCCAAAAGGAATCGATGAGGAATCGTGATTCCTCATCGATTCCTCTTGGGAGCGTTTCTAGGAATCACGATTCCGGGGAAAAATAAAAGCTCCTTGCCCATCTTCAGAATCGCTGAGGGAGCGATGAGGGAGTGACACTCCCAAAGCGATTTCGAGCAAAAAAAAATGCTCCCGAAAACGCTCCCTCAGTGATTCCGTGCATTAGGGAATTCTTTTCCCAATTTTCTCAATTTTGCAAAAAAAAAAAGGTTTTTTAATGATTGGTTAGGGTCCAATTAGCCTTTATAAACACCAAGGGTTCAATTAGCCTTTAATGGTGCCCCATTAGGGATGATAATTTTGGCTAATAATTCCAATGTTTGTAAATTTGCATTGCTATGAAGAAATTTTGTAAGTTTGTATACCTACCATAAAATGAACTCAAGGAATATATTAACTAGAGTAGGAAAGTAAAAGGATAGATTTTGGATTTCACCCTCTTTACTAGACAATTTTGGACATATAAACAATCTTTTGTATCTCATTGTTGTATAATAAGGTTGCAACTCACTCATTTTTTATGAATATAATCAACACCATTTTTTTTTTGTTGAAAAAAAATAAGTAACATATTTATTCATTTAAATTTAATTATTTGTATATAATTATAAAACTAAAGTTAATTTAAAAATATATCATATTTTGTATTATTTTAATAGTCCTTATTTTCATTCCTATGAATGGATTTGGGCGTGCTTAGTATAATTCAACATTAGTTTGAACTATGTCAAATGAAATTGGGAAAATAGAACCTTGGTTGATTGTCATTTTGATTGGCTATCAAACACGAAAGTCTGAACATATAAGGATCTTCCTTGTCTCTTTGTCTATGAATTTTGGTGGGCTAGGAACTAGATGGTGTTCCACGGAAAGTAACTGACAAAAGCAAAAATAATACTTAGAGTAAGACTATTAGGAGATGATCATAAACCATTTCCAAAAGATAAGCTTCTAGAGTCTTACTTAACCCTCGTATAAATCATCAAAGTCCTTGGGTTTCTTCGATGGAGGTGCCACCCCCAACCACTAATAGGTTTCCAGATGCATGAGTTTTGCAGCTTTCCTTTAGCTTCACAATGTCCGACAATCCGTGGGGGCCATTCATCTTCTTCTCGTGTTCCACAGTCACTTCCAGCAGCTCCTATTCCACCTAGAACACGAGAAAAAAAATTGGAAGTTTCTCATGGCAAGAGGAAAACTTAGTAGATTACAAAGTAGTATCATAGTAGTAAGTACTTTGTATTTCATGTTTATTATGGCCTATTTTGTAAACATTATGGCCTACTTTGAAGTTTGAACTTTAAATTGTTGATTGCATCTTGATTCTTATCATCTTATGATCTTACAACTCTTTGGTATCAATTCAGTGAATATGATACTATGATGCTTTGTTTCATTTCATGGTTGATGTTATCTGTTAGACTGTTAGTCTTTAGAGTTTGTTGATGGCAAATATTATATGTTGAAATTTGAACGTTGATGTTGTTGATGATTGATCATTTGATGACAATGCTACAAGTCATAGTTCTTAGATGATTGATGATATATGTGTATTAAATGGTATATCTATGTTTTCTATAGCTAATTTGGCATAATACATGTTTTTTTTAATATATATGCATCAAAATAGATTAAAATATGTATTATATAAAAAACGCTCCCAAAACGGAATCTTTTGAAAATTTCGCTTTTCGCTTCCGCTCCCCGCTCCCAACAGTGTAGATCCCAACACTGATCACATCTGCCTGTTCTGAATACTGAATATCAGCCTTATCTATCAGGGAAAAATATGGGCAAAAATCCCCATACACAAAATGGTATAACAGGGACTAATATTTAAATTGTATGTTTGAAATAGTTGCAAATAGTGAGCATAGTAACAAGAAACTAATGCAATAGTCTCATGATTATGCATTACTCGAGATTCACTCAACTCGAATTTTCAGGTTTACTGAGAAATGAATGCAGTAGATGCAATGTGTAAACCACTATAAAAGTTATTTTGGTCATATTATAAGGTGAGAAGTAAATATTTTGCTGGCCAAATCATCCTTTACAATGAACTGCAAATTTCTTTGAGAATTTATTTATTTATTTAACCATTGCTTTTGGTGTAGAGCAATGGTCAAAATGTTGAGTACCCCAGCCAAAGATTTAAGGAAACTCGAGAAAGTTTCCTATGATGAAGGTTGGGCATTAACTGCCTTTCAAGAGGTCGGCACTTTCATATACTTCTTGGGTGTGTTCCACTCGGCCTGACTTAATGACCAGGCTGTCTCTGCTAATCAGCGACCCCTTGATAGAGGCTTCCTGGATACTATTTTAAGGAATCAAATCCTGGTAGGGGCTATAACACTATCCTGCTTCCACCAACGTTGGTTGTCCTCTTGGGGAAAGTCAAAGATTTAAGGATGGAACTTTTAGGTATGAAACTGTGCCAACTGCAATTGCAGATGTGGTCCCTGCGAAAAAGAGCTGAAGTACTGCAGATTTCCAAGGATTTACTTCAGTCCTGTTTTTTAAATTAATTAGTTGTTTGAAGGATTTTAATTCCTATATATCTTATATATATAGTTTTTATAGTGTCATTCTAACATGTCAGAATCTACTTAATGAAATTTTAGTACGTAAGTCTTCAACAAGCATTCTTGCAGCTTGAGTTAATGTTTAAAGGCCTCATTTGGCTTTTGCAGGTTATTATTGTAGGGACCATTGGACTACTTTCAGTGAATAGCCCTTGAAAGTAATTAGTTGGAAGGGTTTTAGTTGTGTTCTAACTACTGAATGCTAAAAGGCAAGTCAATCCTTACAAATATCTTACATTCAACTAAACTAAGGAAAAAATAAATGGAAGAATCATATCAGGGACTAAAGGAGAAACTTTCCATTAGTCACCGATACTAAAGGTCACACAAAGTTTTATTATATTGGCATGCAGCTATTTTTCTGAATGGCATGTCGTTTGTTATCATGTGCATATTTAATTGAAACTATGCTACTGTTTTCTTTTCATTTCGCCTGTGCAGATATGGCTGAAACTCCAGATACAAGTTTATATCCATTGCACCGTTGTAAAACTCTGCACCTGGTATGTCATTTTATTAGTTATCAAGTCATTTTTTCTCATTTTAAAACTTAAAATGTCAGAAGATGAATTATGTTTGCACTAAGCTGGATGTGCCCTTTTCTAGTAAGCACTTGGTTTTAAATATTAATATAAATTGGTTTGCTACAAAATCTTTTTAGGTGAGGCATGGGCAGGGATACCACAATGTTGCAGGAGAGAAAGATCATGGTGCATACATGTCTACCGAATTTTTTGATGCAAGCCTTACTCCTTTAGGATGGCAGCAGGTATGCTCATTTTCTTTAGAATATGTTGCAAGCACTTACCTGTGATGTGTCTCAAAGAGGGTTTTCTGGAACAATTGTGAGGTTTGAATTAGCTTATGCACCAAATTCTGCATTTATGACTGACATGCCTTCCTATATTGTAGACACATATTAACGACCTTGACAGAGGTTCATGTCAGGTGCTAGAAGAGAATTATATTTCTTTTAAATGGATAGTATTCATACTAGTTAATTTTCTTATCTGAGTGAGTGCTTCGATTAAGAAATATTTTTTTGCTTTGTAGCTACTGTTTAGAGTGTTGGGCTATGGTGGCTATCTTGATTTAGTGGTCCTTTGGTGGTCATCAATGTCATTTATTGTACACCATTAGTGGGTCATTAATTAGCCTTCATTTGTTGTTATTGCTATAATTAGGTAACCTAGCCCTAGCACCTATAATGAGGTCCTCACCTCAATTGTAAATCACGTGTATATGAGCTTAATTGATTATTTGGGTACAATGGTACCCACCAAACAATTGTGTTGATTTTATGTTTTGATGTGCTTCTAATTGTTTTTCGGCAATCGGCCCATATCTTCAACATGGTATCAGAGCTTCAGTGATGCCTTGTGACACTTAGGTAACTTGTGCTGAATGTTATGGAAGTTAGATATTTCTTATTTACAACATTATTAAAAGAAATATATCTTTTTAGTATGCACTATTTTTATTGTGCTTTTGCTGGGTTATATTTTGAGGCAATCCACTTCTCCCAAGATCTGTTTCAACTTTCAACAGCTGCTCATATTGTAGCTGTGCCCTAGCATATTTTTGGTGAGTGCCATTGGATCTGAACATCACTTAGAGCCTCACATGTTTTCTGTGTAATCAAAGTTGTTAATGAATTCAATCCTATGTTACATGGTTCGGGTTGGAATTCGAGTTCGGCGACCTTGCAATTCGGTTCGAATTTGAATTTTTTTTATGAAGTTCAGGATGAGGTTCGACATTAGGTTCGCCTATATACATTTTTCAAAATATAAATATATATAAACTATAAAATGAATAATAACATAATATATTAAAAAATCAACATAAATAAACATATATAAGTAAATATCATAATGAATAAACATAAGTGACTTAATCATAAACCCAATCATCAATGGTATTATTGAACTTTTAAAATAATCCCAGATTAACTTGCCCCATTGTAGTGAACTTTCCTGAGTAATTAACAATCTCACAGTTATAAGCCTCTCTCATCAATTTTATTGTTTAATCATTGCTTCTCAATAGATATCTTTACAATGTTCTTCCTCTATATTTTCGCATTAAAGCAACGAAACCAAAAAATCAAATCTAAAAATATATACATATTTCTTGTATATATCACTACCTAGTTGACGAGGATTGAGAGCAGTGGCGGTTTAAGATTCACTTCGAGTGGGTAGCAGGGTTCACGGGTCGTAGTAATTTTAAGACCGATAGTAGGCGGTCACCGACGAGTAAGATCGATGGTAGGGTGTGAGTAGACTAATGATAGGGTTTGCGGCGGTAAGGTTGGTGATGGAAAGCAGCAGGTTTCTTGGCAGTAAAGCTAGGGACATGCAGCGACCGGGTTTGAGTAACACTAATGACAGGGATTGTGGTGGTAAGGCTGGCAATGGGCAACGACAGGGTTCACGTGAGTACGACTCACGACGGGCAACAGTTGTCAGTAGGGTTCTGAGTCGAACTAGCTTACGAATTCCAACAAGCTTAATTTTTTTAAAAGGTTTGTCAAATTTTGAACCTCATGGTTAAAGTTCGACGAACCCTGTGACATAAATTCAATCCCCTCTTCTTTCAGATTTGTGCATTTAAGACATGTCTCTAATATAGATCCCACAGGTATATTTGTTTCAACTCTATTCTATCCATCTTTGTTTGTTTCTAATCGTTGTGTGGGTATATTGATACTGAATCATTGTTATCACCAACCTTGTAGTTGCCTTTGTGAGGTGGATCTAGGATGGATGGTAGAGGGACAAGCAACCAAGGAGGTGGAACCAAGATTGCCTCGACTCCCAAATGGATGGTTGTAACGCCAATCGAGGAAGTCTTTGATTTATGTTGTCTTAGCCCAAGACAACAATGGGGGAGACCCAGATCTACTCCTGACAGGAGAGATCAAACCTAGACACCAGATCATATCAAATGGACTTGAGGTACGTAAGGTGTAAGGTAATTGGAGACCTTAGATCTATGGAGGGTGTCACTAGGTGTACCAGGGCTTTGGACGAGGGATTAGATGTATGAGGATTAATCCAAAATGGAACACAGGTGACCTATGGGGTAAATACTAGATCTAGGGTTGAGGTACTAGCAACTGGTGAAGATATCCGCTGCCTTGGAAAACGCAACCAATGCAGGGAGGGAAAGGACAGGATTGGGGCTATATAGTACCGATGGATAGACTCGATGATAGATATGACAATATCAAAGTACCTGAGTCATTAGGGAAAAATTAGATTGCAAGGAAAAGAGGCTAAAGAGGGGCTAGTGCTAGGGTTGGAGATCAGTGCCTTATCAGATCTAGGGCAATGGAGTTATTATCTGCCCAGCGTTGGGAGAGACCCACATGGGAGATGCCCTGATCTACAGACCCAGAAAGGTACTTTGGTTGGAAAAGTCGGTTTATGGGAGAAACCAACAGCAAGGTGGCTAACGCTAGGGTTTGGAAGGGCAGATCATCAGATCTAGGACAATCTGGAGACCACCAGCTGAGCGTTGGAGAAGAAATGGAATGAGGATGACCTGATCTACAAACCCAAGTTGGAAAAATGTCGGAAAAATCAGATCTGGGAAAAAGTCAGAAAAATGATGAGGAGCGCTAGGGTCTTGGGAGACAATTTCTCAGATCAACGGTCACCTGTCAGCATCTAGCTCAACGTTGAAGGTGATTTGGAGAGAGGAGGACCTGATCTACAAACCCAAGGAGTTTTGCTAGAAAAATCAAATCCCGGAAAAGTCAGAATTTCATGAGGAGTGTTGGGGTTTGAGCAGACAGTTTTCCAGATCTAGGGCAAACCAACCACTTTCAGATCAACGTTAGGGGTGAATTGGTGAGAGGGAGGCCCGATCTACAAAACCCAGCTGTGGTTTGTCCAGAGATTGAGCGGTTTATTTCTTAGTATTTTTGGTTTTTTATTATTTATTGAATTTTCAGTAAAATAAAGAAAAGCATGTGTCAATGGGTTGAGATCCGACAGAAAGGAGCTAACCTGCAGATCTTACTTGGAAATCCTTGTAGATTCCTTGAAGGTGATGATCCCTGCTATCCCGATCAATTTGAGAAGACCTGTGTGATTTCTAAGCCCAACGTTTTGCTTCAAGTGACCAATGCGTCCTCTCTCCTGTACAAGCAAATGTCAACAATATCAGATTTACTGTGTCATGAGGAAAAGACAAGATCTACAGAAAAATAACAAGATGTAATCATAGATCACAATGAAGCTAATGAAAACCCCTTGTTACAGACGAAGCCAGTCCAAGCGAGTTGAGCCTCCTTGCAAAAATGCCTAAGTGAAGTCGCCCTCCTATAGACAAGACAATGATCCCGAAAAAATATAGATCTCAGACAAATTTCCCGAATGCTAGGAAGCAAAAGACTTTTCAATCACCATCTAAGAACACTAGATGCAAAGGAGATCCAAAAAATATCCACAAGAAAGTTTTTCTATTAATCAGATCCAAGAGCCAAAGACCCCTTACAAATGAGAAGCTCTCTCCTTTAAATAGGAACGAGAGAACCAAAATCCTAACTACTTTCAAAACAAGTGGCTAAGATTAAAAGATATAAATGTTCTAATCAATGGTTGAGATGAGCTCAACATACAATACACGGATTAATATAACCATAAAGTACCAAAGTGGACTAGATCACCCATAAAGAGGGTACCCCATTCAACAAGAAATAAATGAAGCACATGGTGGGTTCATGGAGTGTTAACTAACTCCCTCTGGGTGTCCCCATGGCACAATAAAACAATATAATATTTTAATTTTTTTGCCTTTGTGTCTCCTTGAGGAAATCATGAGCCTCCCAAAAACTCAAGAAAACAATATAAAAATGCCCCAAAAATAAGTGTGGGCCCAATCAAGTGCTGCAACTGCTGGAGAAGATGCGGAGGACATCACACTCATCATCATGACTCATCTCATGTCATTTCCTTGCTTCAATAGCCCAAATTGATTTCTTCAATAGCCATTTAATCATTTTTTAATCTGCCTTGGGAAATGTGAACCTGCCAAAACAACCTCCTAGGGTGCCTGCGTTGTCCAACTGAGCCCACTAGGCTCTCTGGGATGGGGTACTATGGTATAATCAAGTGGCTGCAGCCCCTATGCCCCATACAACGCCCTAGGAGATCCAATAGAAACATCTCCTGCTCAGACATATATCATCCTGTGAAGCAAAACTGCATCAGAAGGGTAAAATGAGCCTGACCATCTCTACACGTGCCCGGAACTGAAAATAAGTTATCTCACTAGACTCAGAGAGTCCAAATCCATCTAGGGTGTGTACTCATACCCTTTCCAGGTCTCTTCCTGATCATCAACAATATCCAATAGACAATATAATCGCCTGAAAATGACCAGATACCAATAATATAACTCAGATTGTCATCCATCTATTGCAAGTGTTACAAGGCTAAGACATGCTCTACAAATCATTGAAGTAACAATCATAACAAGTAGCAGTCACCTCACTGGCGGTACATCAACCAAATACATATATAGGGTTTTATTTATTATTACTTAGACCAGACTTTTAGGACCATACTCACTTCATAGTTGTAGCCAATTTGCTAGTGAAGGGTGAAGGCTAAAATTTACAGGGTTAGGACAAAG
This sequence comes from Pseudotsuga menziesii, assembly GCA_001517045.1. NCBI lineage: Eukaryota > Viridiplantae > Streptophyta > Pinopsida > Pinales > Pinaceae > Pseudotsuga > Pseudotsuga menziesii. Next base: position 73,784 of record LPNX011074991.1, read on the forward strand.
GATGACTAGTACTACCAATTCAACATTGTGACACTTAGGATATGGAAAGGAAATACTCACTATAACCATATGACGGACAAACAACAACACAGGGAATGACAGTGCCTCACAAATGGTTGTTCAGAGATGTTATCACCAACCTTGTAGCTGCCTGTGGAAGATGGATCTAGGATGGATGGTAGAGGAACAAGCAACTAAGGAGGTGGAACCTAGACTGCCTAGACTCCCAAAGAGATGGTTGTCACGCCAATTAAGGAAGCCTTCGCTTTATGTTATCTAAGTCCAAGACAACAATGGGGGAGACCCGGATCTATTCCCGACAGGAGAGATCAGACCTAGACACCAAAACAGATCAAATGTGGCTTTGAGGTACGTAAGGTGTAAGGTAAATGGAAACCCTAGATCTAGGGTTTAGGTACTAGCAACCGATGAAGACGACCACTGTCTTGAGAAACGTAACTGAGACAGGGTGAGCAAGGACAGAGTTGGGATTGTCTATTACCAAGGAGATAGGCTCAGTGAAAGATATGAAAGTATCAGGTTACCCGAGTTATCAAGGAATGGTCAAATTTCGAGGGAAAGAGGTCAGGAAGGGCTAGCGTTATGCTTGGAGATCAGTGCCTGTTCAGCCTTGGGTAATGGAGTCAGTATACATCCAGCGTTGAGGTGAACCCACCTAGGGTAGACCCTGATCTGTGGACCCAGATAAGTGTTTTGGTTCGGATGGCTCAGTTTGGGCAGAAATTCAGTCAAGGAATGCTAGCGTTAGGGTTGGATGGGACATATTTGTAGATCTGAGGCCACCAGCAGACAACCAGCTCAGTGTTGAAGGTGAAATGGGACCAGGAGGGGCTGATCTACACACTTGGTTCAAAGAAATTTGGAAAAAATCAGATCTTGAAAAAGTCAAAGTTGATGATTGAGGATGAGAGGGTGAAAAACTGATTTTTTCAGATCTAGGGCAGGCAGGCTGGATCTAGCTTAGTGTTAGGAGTGTTTTGGAGTGCTCAGGACCTGAAATATCAGCCTAGCATGTCAGATTTCGGAAACAATAAACTCTGGAAAGGTCCACTTTTCAATGATGGCGCTAGGGTTGTTTTTAGTCTAAAACTCAGATCTAGGTCACATTGTCATGAATTTGGATAGCGTCGGGGGTGATTTGGATTGTGTGAGACCTGATCTATCAGTCTATAAAGTAAAAAATCAGAAAAAAGTCAAAACCCTAGCAGGTCAAATTTTCAGTGGGGGCGCTATGTAGTTTTCAGACTAAAATTTAGATCTAGGTCAAACCAGCAGGAATTTGACCAACGTTGCAGTAGATTTAGTGAGGGGGAGGCCCGATCTATGAAACCCAGCAGTGGTTTGCCCAATGATCAGACGGTTCCTGGATTTAGTATTTTTTAAGGGTTTTTTAGTATTTTAAGGATTTTCAGAAAAATGGGTACAATGGATTTAGATCTGTTAAAGAGAAGAGAATTACGTGTTGGATCGTATCTGGAAATGCTTGTAGAAGTCTTAACAGTGATGATCCTTGCTATCCCGATCAATTCTGGAAGATCCACGTGATTTCTATGACGGATGTAAGCCCCAAGCCACCAATGCGCCCCCTACCCTGCATGAGCAAATGTAAACAATATCAGATTTGCTAAGACAAGATAAAGAAACCAAATGCTGTAGAAAAGTAAAAAGAAGTAATCATAGATCACAATGACACTAATGAAAACCCCCTGATCCAAGACGAAGATAACCGAACGAGTTGAGGTCCCCCTGCAAAAACGCTCTAGCCAAAATGCCCTCCTGTAGACAAGACAATGATAGCAGAAATATAGATCTCACATGAATTTCTACAATGCTAGGAAGCAGAATACTATCCAATCACCATTTGAGAACATTAGATGCAAAGCAGATCCAGAAAATATCCACGGAAAAATCTTTCTATTATTCAGATCCAAGAGCCAAAGACCCCTTACAAATGAGAAGCTCTCTCCTTTAAATAGAAATGAGAGAACCACAATCATAACCGAATCCTAACCACTTTCAAAACGAGTGGCTAAGATTAAAAGATAAAATGTTCTAATCAATGGTTGAGATGAGCTCAACATACAATACATGGATCAATATAACCATAAAGTACCAAAGTGGACTAAATCACCCATAAAGAGGGTACCCCACTCAACAAGAAATAAATGAAGCACATGGTCGGTCCAAGGAGCATTGACTCCCTCTGGGTGTCCCCATGGCACAATAAAATAATATAATATTTTAATTCTTTGACTTTGTGTGTCCTTGAGGAAATCATGAGCCTCCCAAAAGCTCCAGAAAATAATATAAAAATGCCCAAAAATAAGTGTTGGCCCAATCAGGTGCTGCAACTGCTGGAGAAGGTGTGGAGGACATCACTTTCATCATTATGACTCATCCCATGTCATTTCCTTGCCTCAGTAGCCCAAATCAATTTCTTCAATAGCCATTTAATCATTTTTTAATCTGCCTCGGGAAACGTGAACCTGCCAAAACATCCCCCTAGGGTGCTTGCATTGTCAAACTGAGCACACCAGGCTCTTTGGGATGGGGGTACTATGGTACAAACAAGTGGCTGCACTCCCTATGCCCATACAACGCCCTAGGAGATCCAACTAAAACATCTCCTTGCTCGGACATATCAACCTGTGAAGAAAAATTGCATCAAAAAGGCAGAATGAGCCTGATCATATCTGCAAGTGCCCAGAACTGGAAATAAACTATCTCATTAGGACCCTGAGAGTCCAAATCCATCTAAGGTGTATACTCATACCCCTCACAGGTCTCTATCTGATCATCAACCACATCCAATGAACAATATAACTATCTATAAATGATCAGACACCAATAATAACTCAGACTATCATCCATTTGCTGCATGTGTTAAAAGGCTAAGACATGCTCTAAAACTCATTCAAGCAACAATCACAACAAGTAGCAGTCATTTCACTGGCGGTACATCAACAAATACATATATAAGGCTTTATTTATTATTACTTAGACTAGACTTTCAGGACTATACTCACTTCATAGTTGTAGTCAATTTGCTAGTGAAGGGTGAAGGATGAAATTGACAAGGCTAAGGCAAATGATGACTTCTTACTCAACATCATGACACTTTGGATATGGAAAGGGAAAACTCACTATAACTAATGTCAGACAAATAACAACATAAAGAATGGCAGTGCCTCACAAATGGTTGAGTTGTTTAGAGAGTGCTTATTCAACTTAGGCATCATGTCTACATCAAGCTTGATCCAGGATCATTAGGACCCTCAGTTTTATTCCATGGCCTTTTTGGCCTATATGACCCTTTGGGACTTCACCAGTGCTTAAAAGCACAGCTAATTGCAGCTTTCATCTGGGATATATTTATATTTATAAGGTCAGCAATATTTGGATATAGCATATTTTTAACCATTGCTTTTTTGGACCTTTTCTTATACTCTTCAAGGAGTATTTTAGCATTTCATTGCTCTTGCCCTTTTTACATATGTTAAGAAACACAGTTTTATCATTTTCATTTTCCATGGGCACAAATTCAACATTTCAAATACAGGTAGTACATGAGCTTTCAATTTTAGCCAACAACATCTCAAGTGACCAGGGGGAGTTCTGCACAGTGCCAAACATCGGGACAACCGACCAGAATGATCTAGGCATACAATCCAACTTACCAAAGGCAAGTTTTGTCACCAACTCAGAGTCGAGACACAATATAAACAGGGAGGCTTGTCCAACAAAGGTTCTAGCGGGGGAAAAGGTCCTCCATGCCATAAGTCAAGAAGTCAGTCGGATTGAAAACAAAACTGGAAGGTAGTGGATGGGTGGAGATAGTGAATGATGAAACCAACACTAGCAAGCCAAAACAATGGTGGGAATGACTACCTCTATTCTTCCTAAGGAGGGTAAAACCAATGAGTATAGATCAGGAACCTCCAAGTCTAAGTAGGGACATCAATACATAATACAAAATACATCCAAGTCCATATAATTATGACCGCCAGATCATAATACCACAAGTTAATACATGTCACAAAAATCAGTATAAGAGCAATGATAACCATAACACCATACAACAAGCTGAGTCATGATCATGCAATATAATCCATCTGAGACCCCATCTGTCCAATGAGAAAGTACTGATATAAAACTGGGCATCAATGACTGCTCTGTAATGACTAAATGGCTACATCGGTCCTCAAATCTGAGTGTCCTGAGACTTAGTCCTAACATGGGAGAGTAAAATAGTCCACAAATACAATAATGATCCGTCAAAACTGCTCATCTCAGCATCTCATATGTAAGAGATCTAGCTGAAAAATGTACTGTGTCTGAAAAATAGAATATGGTAACCTGGCTACTATATATGTGATAACAAGAGAGTGCTTATTCAACTTAGGCATCATGTCTACATCAAGTTTGATCTAGGTTCATTAGGATCATCAATTTTATTTCCATTGCCTTTTTGGCCTATATGACCCTTTGAGACTTTACCAGCGCTTAGAAGCACAGCTAATTGCAGCTTTCATCAAGGACATATTCAAATTTATAAAGTCAACAATATTCGGATATAACATATATTTAACCATTGCTTTTGGGGCCTTTTCTTAATACCCTTCGCGGGGTATTTTAACATTTCATTGCTCTTGCCCTTTACTCACATATGTTAAGAAACACATTCTAGAGTTTACAATTTCCATGGGCACATATATAAATATTTCCAATACAAGCAGTACATGAGCTTTCAGCTTTAGCCAACAACATCTCAAGTGACCAGGGGGAGTTTTGCACAGTGCCAAACATCGGGACAACCGACCAGAATGATTTAGGCATACAATCCAACTTACCAAGGGCAAGTTCTGTCACCAACTCAAAGTCGAGACACAATATAAAGAGGGAGGTTTGTCCAACAAAGTTTCTAGTGGGGAAAGGTTCTCCATGCCACAAGTCAAGTAGTAAGTCGGGTTAAAACAAAACTGGAAGGAAATGGATGGGTGGAGACAATGAACAATGAAGCCAACACTAGCAAGCCAAGGTATGGTGGGAATGACTACCTCTATTCTCCCTAGGGAGGGTAAAACCAAATGAGTATAGATCAGGAATTTCCAAGTCTAAGTAGGGACATCAATACATAATACAAATACATCCAAGTCCATATATTTATGACCTCCAGATCATGACACTAAATGCTAGTATATGTCACAAAGATGAGTATAAGAGCAATAATAACCATAACACAATATAATAAATGCCGAGTCATAACCATGCAAATAATCCATCTGAACCATCATATGTTCAATGAGAAAACACTGATACAAATCTGGGTATCACTAACTGCTCTGCAAATGACTAAATGGCTACATCATTCCTCGGATCTGAGTGTCCTGAGACTTAGTCCTGTCTTGGGAGAGTACTATAGTCCACTAATAAAACAATGATCCATCAAAACTGCTCATCTTAGCATCTCATATGTAGGAGATCTGGCTAAAAAAAATGCACTGAATCTGAAAAATAGAATATGGTAGCCCGACTACTATATATGTGATAACAATCATCAAGATCTGGTTGTTAATTTTTCTGATGTTAGTCCTAGATAAAATAATTTCTAGTGATTTTCCTTGCTTAAAAATTTATTTTTTAGCTCACTCATAATTTAACACTGCTGAGATCTATTAACAGAAAATTACAGCAGAAGCGAAATAAGAAACAAATCACAAAACACATACAAATTTCTGCCCTTCAAAATTAGCTTTTCATTATATAACTTCCAAGCTTACAAGGGCTCCCTTACTAGTAAAATGGCCCTGAGAAAATTACATAGCAAACCTGGCAAATTCTGCTTAATAGAAGATGAACTTAACCTACTAAATTGCCCCTGAAAAACGCAGCAAAACCCATAATTTTTGCCCCATGCAATCTGCTATATGGCCTCCTGGTACGACCTGTATGGTTCGTACAACAGTATGCATGCGTACGACTATATATATCCGTACGATTATTTGTACAGTATACAAAAATCTGTACAACCAAATTCATACGACTGTATCGATTCGTACAACAATTCAGTACGACTGGACTGTATGGTGCCCCTGCACAAAAATTCTATTTCTGATCAACTGCCTGCTTTTCTTGAATGTTGCCTCTTTCTCTCTTAAGAGTCCGAAAATCAAAAAGTCCTCCTAATTCTTCACACAATGTTTGAGTTTCTCTTTTGAAAGAATGTGTCTTCTCCTCTCCTCTTAGACACCTTTTATACTTTTGGGATGAACCAAAACCCTAACTTTAATGACCGAGCTTAGATCTCATTCACTTGAGATTTATAGTTGTGATTCATTTGATTGACTTAAATTTCTAAAGCCCATAACTTAGGATTTTCTCCAAATTAACCCCAATTAATTTTAAAAGTGCATTCATTTTAATAACTTCTTTAATTAAAGTGAATTTTTTAAGTACCTAAGAGGTCTTAGTGACGGTTCCCATGGGCAAGAAACCCACCCATGGAAATACGTGTCTGACCTACAAACATCAACACTCCCTCCTAGTGAGGAAGGTATTCTCCACCACTCCTAGCTTGTCTCTGAAGTATACAAACTTCCCTTTTACCAAGGGCTTGGTGAAAATTACTGAAACCTGTTCATCTGTGGAAATGTACTAGAGCTTTATTGCTCCCTTTTGGACTTGTTATCACATGAGTTGCAGCTGCTAGTAAAGGTATCCTATTTGGGACGGTAGAGGAAGAGAAACTAAACCAATGACACTTCAAGATTCCCAATCACCACTAGATAAGATGGTTGTCACACTGAAAGGGATTCTTGTCACTTTATGCTAATATGTAGCAAAGAGGGAGACCCTTGCTAGCCTATGGAGACTATCATAAAGACAAGACACTCAAACAAGGTAGGAGATATGAATTAGAGTGACTTGATTTATAAACCCTAGATCTTTGAGATAGATAGTAAGAGAAGCTTAGGAGACGGGATAAGGTTTAAATCGAATAATTATAATTCCAAATAGATTTTTTCTTGCTATCTAGATTAATTACGCTAATCCGGGTTGAAGATGTTAAACGTATGATGGCCAAGTCATGACCTTGGGCGGATTAACGTGGATAGATGAGTAATGCCCCAAGGTGCAAGCTAGACTTTGAATTGAGGGCTACTAACGCCTGAAAAGGATTGCTTGATAATGAATATGACAGTATCTAAACCCACAAGTATGAAGGAGATCACAAAACTGGAAGAAGACAAAACACACTAAGAGGGCAAACTTCCTGCAGAATAGTGCCTTAGCTACAAGGAAGATGGAGTCCCCAATGATGATGCCTCAAGGAAGCTAATATGGCCCAAGGGTGAAGAATAATACCTAGAAAGGATTTGTCTAAATTCCAAGAAGTGCAATCTCGAGAAATTTTAAAAGTTACTACAAAGAAGAATTTTATCAAGTGACAAATGGAATTGAAATCAAAACTAGAGAAAACACTTAGGAACGTACTAGGAAACTTGGTGAATGCCAAGATTGCGACACTCTTATGAAGTAATGCCTACTTGATGAAGATCCGGTGAATATCTTTGTCTTTAAGCAAAATGCCCCAAGTGGCTAGTGTGTCCTTCCTTCCTGCACAAGTAAACAACACAAGTCAAATTACCATACACGAAAGAAATACAATAACAAAATAAAAGAGCATATCACTTGACAAACTGCACATAAGAAATTTCGCTAGATAAAACCCCGAAGTGAGAGAAGAGTTACGTCTTCCACAATAGCGCCCCTCTTCAAATCGCTACCTTGCCGTAAAGTAACCACAACAAATATATGCTAGTAAAATTCACCACAAATTCATAAGAGTTCATAGTGTAAGATAATGCAATCACAAATCAAGTACATTCCACATAAGGGACTCAAGTATTTGTCGAAAAATTATTTTACATTACATGGATCACTCACATTGAGGGGGCACACTTTTGCCCAATGACGCCTTAGGAAAGGCAAGCATAACATAAATATGATATACATGATGATACTTGAGAAAGGGGGCCTCCTTAGGGGTCTCAAGTCTCCCTAGGTGCCTCGGTACAATAATATAATGATGTGACAATAATATCCAATGCCACCAAGGTGAAGTTCGCCCCCAACAAGGAAGACATCCTCTTTTGATAAGCCAAAATAATAAATGTGGACCCCGTGCTGAGAAGTAATGATGAAGAGTGATCCATAGAGCCAAGATACAATGATACATCATAATAAATTATCACATGCCACTTCCTAGCCATGAATTAACCAAATCGATTTTCTTGAAGGAGCTATGGCCACTTTTTAATGAATAAAAACACTGATAATCTCTGCGGGAGGATAAAACTTCCCATAGCATCATTTCCTTTGCCCAAAATCACGATTTGAGTGTGCCAATGGAGGCAGAGACCCGAAATCCACTAAGGGTGACTACAAATACCTCATGAGTCCATCTAGATATGCCTCTGAAAGCCCAAACCATGTCCAATAATAAAATATGGTCATTATAATAATAATAAACTATAATAATCCTGAATCATGACCAATAATCATCAAACCAACAATGGAAATGGTATATTGGATGCGTATAGGTGACAAATAACAATTCTCCAATCACTATAGCCACATTTGCTCGGAGACCTGTGTTGACCAAGTCAAAATAACCAATACTGATGCATGAACTGCAATCTAATCAATCCAATATGTATAAGGGGTAACATATAACTCTCTCATTCATATTATCAACCAACTAAAGCAAGAGTAACATGATAATGGTGATAGATCAATCAAATCTATAATAAAAATAAGACTTGTGCTAGAGTAAATGAAGAAAATGACAAAATTATCAAGATTATGGTTTAGACATTTTGTGAAACACTTTCAGCTGCTAGGTTTTAAATTAAAGAATCACATATAAACTTTGAAACTTAAAACACCATGCCAAAAGACTCTTCAAGCCAAGATATTGAACAACCAAATTGAACACAACTATATTTTTGGTCAATCTTGACCACGGAAAAACCCAAAGAGAAGAAATTTTTAGTTACGAAGAAAATCAAAATTTTTCTTGACATAGAATTTTTCTCTTTCCCAACATTGACAAAATTTCACAAATTTATGACAACAAACTTCTACCTCAAAAATTGTGCCAATGAACAACAGTACGACATGTTGTATGGTCTGTCCACATGTGCTTGTACCTGCTGTACAACCTGCTCACTTTTTTGCCTTGATTTTTGTTGAGTTTTATCAATTTGCTTAGATGATATCTTAAAACAAATTACTAGAAGATCACTGAAAGAACAACATGCACAGAAAACATAAGAACACAAAGATTTTCCTCGGGGAAACCACAAGGGAGAAAACCTCGCAAAACTTCCTTAGTATAGATCTCGACCAGAGCAGTGTAAATCCTAGACAATTGCTTCTAACTTCTTTCTGGCGCACTAGTTCTTCTCTCTCTTGCAAAACAGCTTGAGTGAGTACAAATGAAGGGGAGCACCTCTCTATTTATATTCTTTTGCTGACTTGACCTCTAACTTGGTGGGGCCGACTTCACTAGCTGTCAGGGCCGACTTGTCCAACTGGACACCACAAATAGCATTTATTATATTGACACTTGGATACTATTGACCCGACTTACATTCACAGGTTTACATTGCATCCTTCAATGACTCTAACAAGACCAAACTCATCTTCGGAAGGAGGAATACAATACATCTAGAATATCTTCCGAAGTTACATTATTTTAACTCTCCCTCTTAACTAGGAATGTATTCAACCGTAGTACTAACTGCTACTATTACAACTGTACAACTGACTGGTGAGACTCTATATGTCATAGGAAGTTTTGGTACATCATCATACATCTTCATCATCGATCTCAGCTGGATCTTCTTTTGCAATCATCTTTCTTCAATCATCTTCTTCTGGAACATCTCTTGCAGCATTAGCATATGAATGTTGAATCATCTTCTGGATCATCATCAATCATTGCTTCATCTTTTGGACCATCTTCTATAGTATTAGTGTGTGAATACTGGAACATCTTCTGAATCATCCACTGGCCAACATCAGTGTGTAAACACTGAACCATCATCATCATCTGAATCGTCATCATCTGCATCTTCAGTATGTGAATACTGAACCATCATCATCTGCATCTCTAGTATGTGAATACGGAGAACATCATCATCTTCATCATAAGTATCATAATTTGTATCTTCAGTATGTAAATACTGAACCACCATCATCTGCATCTTCAGTATGTAAATACTGAACCATCATCATCTGCATCTTCAGTATGTGAATACTGAAACATCATCATTTGTATCAACAGTATGTAAATACTGAAACAATCAACAACATCATTAGCATGTTAGTGCTAAAAACCTAATCATCTGTAGTGCTATATCATCATCTGCATTACCAGCATAGAGATGCTGGAACATCATCATCATAAACATCACCATCAGTATAGAGATACTAAATCTGCCATATCAGTATAGGAATACTGAAACTATCATATCATTCAGTGTAACAACATTGAAACTATCTCAAGAAACATCTCAGCTTCTATCAATCATCATTCAAGCATCTGAACAGTCAACTGTAAACATCTCAATGATCATCTCAACAATCATCAGTGTGACAACACTGCAAACATCTCAACAATCATCTCAACAATCAACAGTGTGACAACACCGTAAACATCTCACCAAGCATCTCATCAATCATCAGTATAATCAATACTGACACTATCATCAGTATAACAATACTGAAGCATACATCTCAATCAATCATCATTATAACAATACTGAATCAACCATCTCAACAATCAGCATATCAATGCTGAACCAATCATCTCAGCAACCATCAGTATAACAATGCTGAGCTTAACAGTCATCAGTATAACAATACTGAACTACACATCTCAACAGTCATCAGTATAACACTACTGAAAGCAAACATCTCAACAGTATAGCAATACTGTAACAACCATCCTGCCCTCTAACTATCTCGGAGCAGCATTACGGTGAGTTCTCTGGTAGATCCACCTGGGCATTTTGTCTAACTTACTAACCCTTTCGAGTCAACAAGCCTAGTTAGACAGATGGATCTTCCTAGGGACCAATAGGCCTTGTCCTATCTTACAAACCCACTTGGCTTAAACTGATCTAGCTATACATACTAATCCCCCTAGGATCAACATGCCTTGTCTGACTAACCCTTTCGGGCCAAACTGTCCTAGCCAGACTTACCCTACTGTAGACTGAGCTACTCACCACTGTATCCTTCTTCCATCTACGGTCACTCCCTCTTTCGAGAGAGGTCCTTTCGGATTACACCATGCTTGTCTCGAAAGTATTCAAACTTTACACGAGCCAGAGGCTTAGTTAACACATTTGCCACTTGTTCCTCTGAAGGAACATACTTGAGCTTTATAGCTCCTTTCTAAACCATTTTTCGAATGAAGTGATATCTCACTTCAATATGTTTTGACTTATCATGAAAAATTGGATTTTCTATCATCTTGATACAACTCTGATTATCACAAAGGATATCAGTAACATCTATCTCTTCATCAAATAAACCTGCCAACATCTTTCGAAGCCATACAGCTTCACTACAAGCTGAACAAGTAGCAATGTATTCTGCTTTTGCTGTGCTAAGTGCAATACTGGTCTGCTTTCTACTGAACTATGAGATCATGCCTGATCCCAAACTAAAACAACAACCTGAGGTGCTCTTTCTGTCTTTAGCACTTCTTGCCCAATCTAAGTTTGTGAACCTATGTAATCTGATCTCATTATCTAATGTATATCTGAGCCAATGATCTATAGTTCCCTTTAGATACCTCATCACATGTTTTGCTCTTATTAGGTGAATATGCTTGGGATTCACCATGTAATGACTTAGTGTGTTTACAACAAAACGTATATCTGGTCTTGTATTGGTTAAGTACATTAGTGAACCAATAATCTGTCTGTACCAGGTGGCATCTACAGTTTCCGATGTAGCATCTTTTAATAACTTCAAGTTTGTTGTCATCGGAGTAGTCATGGCTTTACAATCTAACATTTCAAACCTCTTTAGAATTTCTACTATATATTTTCCTTGGTTTAGGAAAATCTCATCTGGGGATTGCCAAACTTCAAGACCTAGAAAGCAGTGCATCATTACAAGGTATTTCATCTCAAATTTTGCAGCAAGCTTCTTCTTGCATTCATTGATGGGATTATCTTCTCCTGTTAAGAATAACTCATGCACATATAAAAGTAATATCATAAGCCCATCATCCTCAACCTTATAGTAAAGGTTAGAATCTGCCTTACTCTTGGTAAAGCCTAAACTCATAAGTAATCCATCTATTCTTCCATACCATGCTCTTGGTGCTTGTTTTAGCCCATACGACGTTTTCTTAAGTTTGCATACATAAGCTTCCTGATCGTCAGTCTCGAACCCTTGCGGTTGTTCGATATACACTTCTTCTTCTATCAAGCCATTTAGAAAAGCTGTCTTCATGTCCATTTGATGTAAATTTCACTTATTTTTAGCTGCCAAGGCAAGGACAATTCTAATTGAAGTGTACCTAGCTACTGGAGCAAAGGTCTCTTCATAGTCAATTCCTTCCTTTTGGGAGAACCCTCTAGCTACGAATCTTGCCTTGTACTTTTCTATACTACCATCTGCGAAATGCTTTGTTTTGAAGATCCACTTCGAGGATACCACTGATTTATCTTTTGGTATTGAGACTATTTCCCACACATCATTCTTTATTATGGATTGGTATTCCTCGACCATTGCATCAACCCATTCCTTTTGCTTCGTTGCTTCTTCAAAACATGTTGGTTCTTTATCAACTAGATCACTCATTAAAGCCATATAACTGGGATATGATTTTGGGTTCTTTCTTTCTCTAATGGTTCCTTTTGGGACACCAAGTCTTTTTGCTTCTTCAATTACATCACGAGCCCAGGAAAGCTTTCTCTTTCGAGAAATCATTTCATTGGGCAATTCTTCTGGCAACTGAGGTTCAGTCATATCATGATCCTCAGTATCTGACTTTCTTCTTCATTCCTAATTGGTTTAGGATTCTCTGCAGCTTTGGGAGTTTCATGTTCCTCTTCATCTTATCAATCTTTCTTCGACTTTCCGAAAGTTGTATCTTCGTCAAATGTTACATCTCTGTTAAGTTCAATCTGACGGTATCCTGGGATATAGATTTGATAGGATTTTGACTGTTCACTATATCCTACAAACAATCCCTTCTTTCCTGAAGGATCTAGCTTTGTTCTTTTCTCATTGGGAATATGAATATACACAGGACAACCAAATATCTTTAGGTGACTTACCTCAGGCTTTTCTCTCGAAAACATTTCTTCTGGGGTTTTGTTTCCAAGGGCACTGTGGGAGATTCTGTTATGTACATGTACTGCTGTTTTGGCTGCTTCTGCCCACAAGTACATTGGTAGATCTTGATCGTGTATCATAGCTTTTATCGCTTCCATGATAGATCTATTCTTTGTTTCTGCTACACCATTTTGCTGAGGATTATAGGGAATGGTGCGCTCCCTCTTAATCCCAGCTTCCTTGTAGAAATCATTGAATTCATTTGTTGTGAACTCTCCTCCATTATTTGGTCTTAAAATCTTTATTTTCCTCTCAGAGAGATTTTCTACTAGGGCTTTAAATTCTTTAAACCTTTCAAACACTTAATCCTTCTTTTTCAAAAAATATATCCAAGTCTTGCGAGAGTAGTCATCAATAAAAGAAGCATAATAAACATACCCGCTTAATGAAGTTGTTTGCATTGGCCCGCATATCTCTGAATGGATAATATCTAAGATCCCTTTTGCTTTGCTGTCACTTTTTGGATAGGGATTCTTAGTATTCTTTCCTTGTGCACATCCTTTGCATACTCCTTCATGTTCTATCTAAATTTCTGGTAGACCAGTCACAACCTTGCTTACTATTGGTAGAGCTTTGTAATGAATATGAGCAAGCTTTCTGTGCCAAAGCTCACATGGCTTTATTGTATTGGTTGCTAATGCTGAATCTGCATGTCCTTTCAGTTTGTAGAGTCCTCCTTCTTCAATTCCAATTTCTACTGCATCATCTATGGTCTTTCCTTTTGACCACATGAACACTTTTCCATCATGAATGCAACTCTGAATCCTCTCTTGTCCAAGGCTGAAATAGACAGGATGTTCTTCTTTAGTCCAGGGACATATAGGACATCTTTCATCTTCATGGATTTTCCAGAGTCCAACTTATAAGATGCTTCTCCCATTCCTTTGATGGGATATTGGGAGTCATCTCCAAGCCTTACTTTGTGTGGTGATTCTTTTTGTACAAGACATGATAGTAAGTCCTTGTAACCTGTCATGTGCTTGGATGCACCACTGTCTACTAACCAGGTGTCATTTCCTGGTGAGACCGATCCTGTTAGGGCAGAGATCAGTGCATGTTCTTCACTGGATTCTTCATCTTTCTTTGCTTCCTCTTCAACTTCTTGATCACTATCTTCAGCAGCATGAGCTTGGAATCTTTTCATCTTTTTAACTCTTTCTGCTTTCATGGGACAGTTGATGGCAATGTGTCCCAACGTGTGACAAGTGAATCACTCATAATTTGAGAAGTCTTTCTTGGTTCTTTTGAACCCTTGAGTCTTATGAGGATGATCATGACTCTTTCTTTTGTACTTGCCTTTGGCATGGGCTGTCAAGGCTAAATCTTCATTATCATTTAGCTTCACTTCTCTAGCTAAGATTCTTTCTTCTTCTTGGACACATTCTTCCCATAGCTTTCTGAATTTAGTTAGTTTCCTTCTTGAGCAGATTCCTCAGATAAAAGCTTCCCAATCTCTTGGGAGACCATTTAAGGTGGTCATCACAATTTCTACTTCTTCTACTGTATCACCAATGGCTTCTAGGTGATCTTTAATTTGAGCTACTCTTGAAAAGTAAGATTGCATAGTCTCTGACTTTTGAGTCCTTACACTTTTGAGGTGATTCCTCAGAGTCATTTTCCTGTTGATGCTTCTCCCTTCAAATAGACTGGAGAGGAGCATCAAACATTTCTTTTGGAGTTTCCCTTGATGATACTTGAGGAATCAAGTTATCCATGATGGAGTCAACTATGATCCTTTTAGCTATGATTGTATCCTTCTTATGCTCGGACTTAGCCTCCTCCTCTTCTGGTTCTTTCACTTCCTCCTTCACAAGCTTGCCTAGATCATTCTCTTGCAGGATGAGCATGATCCTGTACTTCCATGTTCTGAAGTTTTCAACTCCTTCAAGCTTTTCATCTAGCTTGGTATTCTTAGTCATCTTCAACAGAATGAGAAGTTCAAATGGAACAAGGAGGAAGGGTACTTACTTGAAGAAAACAGTTTTTAGCTGACCTCCTTTTGGATGACCTAGGGTTTGATGTAGACATCCTAATTTCTTAACTCGAAACCCTAATAGGTTTGAGAGGTGGAAAAGATGCACCTCCCTGAGAAGAGGTATACTTTAACTTGATTTTCCTGAGATTGATGATGGAGTCTCAGAAAAATTGAAACCCTAGTTTGTCCCGGCAGTGGTAACTAGTCAAAAACTGAAACTTCTTGGATTCTGGATCTGTCTTCACAAAAAGATGCATTCTTTAAGGGCGAGTTGAGGGATCCCTCTTTCCTGGCTGATCTGTCGAGGGATTTGTTCAGAATGACAAACCCTAGCTGTGCAATGCTTCCTTTTAGGGTGGCTCTGATACCATGTTAAGTTTTATCAATTTGCTTAGATGATATCTTAAAACAACATTAGAGGAATTTTGGGGTCTAAAATGGGCCTCCTAAGGAAAATAATAAAATAATAGTTAAAATAATAAAATAATAGTTAAAATAATAAAATAAT
>LPNX011075070.1:0-12184 GCA_001517045.1 Pseudotsuga menziesii
TTTTTGGTGAATAAAAAGGTTTTATATTAATATACAGGAGGAAATACATGGATCTCATATTGATGTGAAACACTTCGTATTTCCTCAAACTATATTGTTTATACCTATATTTAAAATTGCAATGGGCTTCATCATTTCATGGTGTTAGTCATAGTCGGTTGGAGTAGAGGAATTGGACTCTCCTTGGCACCCTTCATGTATGCAAATAAGGGAAAACTCGAATTGGAAAAGAGAGCTAGTTTTTGGAGCAGAGGAGAGAAAATGAAAGTTCAACCCGGGAAGAGGAGACCACCGTAATAAGAAGTAGAACAACTATGAGAGAAAGCCATTAGAAACTAGGGAGAATCCAAAACCAAGAAAAACTCTGTTGAAAATTAATGAATAGCTATCTGTACCTATCTATGCAAACACTGAAAAGCACCGGAGCGACAGACTTTTGAGGGATTACTAAGCAGAAAACTCTATTGAAGATTGCATGCATGGTCCTTGTTAAGCTTTCAACGGACCTGTTCGGTGATAAATAGGGAAACCAGAGTCTCGGGAAGGGGGCAGATCCAGAGACACTTAGAGAATCATTGCAGATACACTCAGAGGAGTTGTGCATGCCAAGGGCACTGTCCATTGATGGAACACCAATCATGTGGCAAGTGTGCCATTAGTTGTCTCAGTGTTCATCAGGCCTGAGTTGCCTTGTGGATGTAGTGGGTAGTTGTTTGATTCCAATAGAGAGATCAGAGATTTTCTGTAGGATTGTAAGTTATCTGCTGTAGATTGGTGTTTCTTTTTGAGTAATTCTTCTGTTGAAATTTGAGCCTCTTGTTGAGTAATTATTCTACTATAATTTTGAGCTCAGAGATTGTCTGTTTCTGGGTTGTATTTCCTGAGAGGAATGCTCTCGTTAGCTGTTATTTTGACTCATTAAGCTGGAAACAGAGTGCATATCTGTACTAAACCAGATCTGAGTAAAAAGAGTTGCAGCAGACTTGGGTTGTCTGCAACATTCTTTTCCCTGGTGGTATCATAGCCTGGCTAAGGGGTGGCATATACAGCAGATTGCCTGCGGTAGGAAGAAATAGCTGTCTCAGTCAGTTACTTGGTACCTCTCCATTTACTCTGAAAATTCCTGTTATGTTCTATGAAAAAATCCTATTAGGCTATACTTGCCAAGAGATTTGTTACACGGTGGGGATGAAATTCTAAAATTCCATCGACTTAGGTTGGATGTGCATATGGTCCCACATCATAAATTACAAATATATGTGACCAAAGCTTTAAAGGCAAGAATAAAAAATAAGAAAGCAATACTGTAATAAATCAACAAGCAAGTGACGACATTTTGAACAAAATCTGTTTTAAAATGGACATTTTGTTCAATCAATTACCAAAAAGAAAAAACTAGACAATACTTACTCTTCTGCTCCTAATGGGTGGCTATCTCGGAGGCATCTAGGTGAACTCTAGGTTGAGAGACAAAGAAAACTAACTAGAGGCAAAGCAGTGGAAGACCAATTAGTTTGTCCCAAGTTTGAAGAAATCCAAAGGGATAATTTGCCAAGATATAAAGCAGGCAAGGAACATGTAGTAAAAGCTACAATAAAGAAGAAATCAAAAAGCTCCAAATACAGAAAAATCAACAACAATACTGACTTTCAAGCTCAATGCATGGTAGGAAGGGCTCTAGAGAGTTATGCTGCTGAGAATAGCCGCAGTTCTGTCTCTAGTAATGAAAGCTTCATGGCTCGAATTCACCCATCCCAAAATAGCGATCACCAAATTCACCCATCCCAGGAACTACACAGAATTCCTCATTAAAAGATGCATCTATCTCAGATGTTACAATTTTCAGCCTTGGAAACCGTTTACAGACCAGGTGGATCCCTTCAGGAGCCTACAATACAATGCTGCAATTTTCAAAATGAAGAAGCTTGCAAAGGAGTATAAATTATAACACTTTAAAAGCTGCAAGATGATGAAATTTCACTATAGTAGTTTCCCTGGATATGTTAAAGACCTCCTAAGAGAATCATACTGTTGATAGAAAGATGTGTCGCATAGACATATATTTTTGTCCAAAGTACATTGAAAGAGAAAAGAATAAAAGACAAACAAAAGAACCAAATGAAAAGGTGGAGAAAAGTGTGCTGTTGCTTCCACATATTACATAACATGTAAACGTGAGATTTCACTTACAGAGATGAGATTGAGGAATATGATATGTGATTCTGGCACCCCTTTCTGTATTAGAAGTTCAATAGCCTGACCAGCGGAGTTTCCTGACGTGTCAAGCACATGCACAACAACAACAAATACAAAAATATTCATGAACTAAGACAGGACCTGTCACTCCTTGCTGCAAGCCCCACATCTATAATGCTTGTAGTATAAGACAACAAAAATCTTAGTGTTAAAATCACAAACCAAGAAACAAGAAAACAAAGATCTTCCAATAATTTAACTGTAGCATAGACATCCTCTAACGACTTGTGACTGCAATAAATAATTAGTTTTACTTCTAAGGAACTAGGTAACACCTGTGGTTTAAAGATAATAGAATCATGGAATACTATCAATTACTGATTGAGCTTCATTCATTAAGTCTCTCAATGCAGGCACTAAGAAATGTTTTCAAAAATGAAGCAGTTCAAATCTCATCACCTTACTCAAAAATCTTACCTGTTGTTAGAACTGGATCAAGGAGCAAAACATGGCGTTCAGAAATATCATTTGGTAATTTCTCATAAATCAGCTAGATTTCAATATAATGAAATACAAATTAGAGAATCCATATATGCATTCATCAAACCAAGCTTTTAAGGAGAAAGTGTGCAGAATTCAACCAATTCAAACATCTAACCTGTTTACCATTATCTCCATCACGATGGATTAAAATTTTCGCAATTTTGATTCCTTTACAACAAGCACGCAATGCAATTTCCATGCTCTCCCCACTGCACATACAAAACTAGTCAAGAACTCTGCATTCAACAAAAACACTAAAGTATTTTCTGTTCATTTTTCCTGCTATGGTGACTCCTAAACCACATAAAATCTATTTCCATGATGTGCACAAAATATTACACTTTTTGGCCAACACTTCAATCTTTCTGCCTAGGTAAGTTGAGAATTTCCAATTTGAGGGACCTCACTATAGCATACCAGTTAAATGTGAAGAGGCAATAAAATGCAGGAGGCAGAATATTACATCAGAAAATTCTTTGTTAACAGATTAACATGAAAATTTTAATGGAAAATTGATATGGATTCCATCAACACACCTTCGGATAATTGACACTGCACACAAATTTTTGCAGAAATCAACTCCAGTGTAGACTGATCCTGTATCCAGACAATCAAAATTCATAAGACATCATCTGATCAATCCTGAATACAGATATTCCAGTCATTAAATCAAAATCACAGTGCTCTATTTTCGAAAATCCATCCTGTTAGCCATATATTGAGATACTTTTCTAATTCTAAATTTGTAGCCAATTTCGGGTGTATTTCATACACTTCTACCAATTTGCACTTGTAATAAGGAGATGGAACCCTAAATTTTTGTCTGGCATATTTCATTATTCCAAAATTGAGGTCTTTTTCTTGGGCATATCACCTTTCTAAAGCTAAAAGTTCCACAGCCCCATTGATAGATAATGCATTGTCATAGTTCCAGCAGACTATAGAAACCTGCTTTGACATCCTATTATCATATCTTTCTCTCTTCGAAAAAAGACCAAATGTAGTATGAGAACCAACAAGTTGAGAGAAATGGATGCGCTCTCCTCTACGCTTCTCCACAGCTAGGGGTTTGCCCTAGCCGCTACAGAACTGTCTCCATTCCCCCCCTACAAGTTCACACCATGTCATCCATGGAGTCAAACTCCCTCAAGCCTAGATTTCCCAGCCAAGGATTGATACCTTCGAACCTAAATTAAGCTGCTTCTTTCCCATTCACCATCAGTCCTTCAGTCGTTGTAAAGGGCAAATTGTCATGTTGTTTCATCTTCAGACTTACATAGCTTTTCTCAGTGCTATGTTTCTGTGGAAAAGGATGCCACAAATCCCACACAAACTGATTCCTATCATAAGCATGGACTTGTTTGCCGATTTCTAACTGATGGAATACATTGATAGATCTGCACAGCTGGGCTTATCAAAGATGGAAGCCCCTTCTATCGGAGGAGGGCTTATTTCTACCCATGTCCACCAGATTTCTCCATTATTGAGTTTCATGCAGCAGCTGATAGGGATCAGCTGCTCTCTGAATGAAGCCCCAGTAACCTACCTTTAACACCTCAGTGAATTGTTTAACCTTAGTTCCATTGTGTAAGGAAACCCTAACCTCTCCCTACAATTCTGGCCTCTTGAGACACTGGCGGAGATTGAAAATGGCATAGGCAAATTTCGTTACTGCAGACCTGAAACAACAGAAAGACAATGGACAACCTCTACAAAGATTTGTGTGGAAATGGATCTTTCCAAAAGCCTTCCTGAAGTGATATGTGGAAAGTTGAAACAAAAGCTTGACTATGAGCACATTACCTTCTATTGCCAATCTTGTTTTGCTGTTGAGCACACAATCACCTCTTGCCCTAATCATAAACTTGTTCATGACCTGGGGAAGCAAAGCAAGGTAGACCCCATGCCAAAAGGAAATCCAATTAGAAGCCTACATGGTGGAACAGTGCCAATGCAAACCACCAACTGATAGAAATGGAGAATGAAGTAGAAAAGGCCTGCCCATTACTCCACCAAAAGGCAGCCACTCCAGAAACTGCGCTCAAAGTTGCATCGATCCATACCAATTCTAAAGCAACCCCCTCTCAGAAAGAATCTAGCAGCCAAGGGGAGGAGAGACCTATGGAGAAAGTAGAACCCGCTACGTAGGACAAATTACTCAATACTTGACTCGACTCAGGACAAATGCACAATAAATGACGGCTCTGTCATTCAGTACTCGACTCCATCTCAAAAAGGAATTTACCAAAATGTACTGTCAAAGTCTACATCCCCATTGATAATGACCTGTTAATGTTGCCATGCCTTGATATGAGAACATGTTGATGGTGCTTGAGACTAAGGATATATATTTAGGGCTCGAGGATGTTTTATTTTTCCATCAACCAATTTAAGTAGCCTTAGGATGATATTTCTCTACCAAAATGACTTTCGTAAGGCCTCAAGACCCATCCACTATGCATGGAACATGTTAATGGCACTCATATCCATCTCCTAGGGAAAATAACCCCTAGTGAATGCATGTGCCATGGTTTCTAAGTTTTGTTCATCACACTTGACCTCAAGAAGACTAGCTAGATATCTAGACACATTTGTAGTGCACAACTAACCTATCAATGCCACATATAGTTTTAGCAACATAATTTTTCTCCAATTTGTTGATGGCACTAGATCCTTAATGTAGGTTGGGTCGTATTTCATAATATTCATTTTTTAGATAATAATAATAAAGTATTTAGGTATTTCTTATGTTAAAAAATATGAATGTAATATGCATTCAATACCAAAATTAAAGGTAGGGTTTGTTTGTTTTGGGTTCTAGGTTAGAGTCTCCTATTTAGGGTTTAAAAAAAAGAAAAAGAAAAAAATAGATTTTGTTAGTTTAATCTAATAATTAATTGATAATAAAGTTTCACTTTATATTAATTATAAAATCAATTTTTATATTAAAAGTTATTATGTAAATTTTTATTTTGAAACTAAAGCTAAAGAAGACAACCCATAGAACACATATGAAAAGATGCATTCCAACCTTGTTTTTTTAAATTTACATGAACATACACACATTAATAAAATTTTATGTGTTAAAAACAAACATGTGCTAACACCATGCAATCTTTTATTCCATATTATTGTTAAAGGTTCTTGATCTTTTATAATATCCTTAGACAATAGTTTTTAGTCTTGGATGGTTGTTGAATCCCCACAAACTATCAATCCTCCCATGCCTTGATATGAGGACATGTTGATGGTGTTTGAGACTAAGGGGATATATTTAGGGCTTGAGCATGTTTTCTCTTTCTTTCATAATGACTTCCACCACCCGCAACCTAGTTACAGCTGTAAATATGATAATGATTGTCGATACTATAAGGCATTTTAGTTTTTACATGCATTTTCATCATATGGCTAATGTATAGCTTCGTCTTTCACCTTTCCACTATAATTATATAGGCCTCTTAAGCATTGCCATAAATTTCTACCTTGATATCAATTTCCCATAAATTTCTACCTTGATATCAAGGTAGAAATTTATGGGAAATTGATATCAAGGTAGAAATTTATGGGAAATTCTAGGTAGGATAGGTCTCATAAGCGTCGCTTAAGCGATGGATAGCCTCATAAGTGTCACTTACGCGACGGCTCACTCAAGGCGTCGTCTCTTAAGCGACGCTTATGAGGCTATCCGTCGCTTAAGCGACGCTTATGGAGACATTTTCAAAAAAAAAATTATCTTTGTGATTTTTGGTAGGTTTAAAAAAGGAAATCCACGCGCCGTCGGAATTTTCCGTTGGATTTTGGATCGAAATTTAGTAGTTTAACTTGCTGCGGGAATTTTTACAAGCTCTGGGAATTGTTACTGTATTTCCTTGTGGGAATTTTTATTTCTCTATTTCCCTGTGGGAATTTTTAACTAGATGGGGGGATTTTTACTTTCAAGTGTGGGCATATTTGATGCTTGAGAATATTATTGAGACATGGCTGGAATTTGTCGAATCCACTTGTGGGAATATCAGGAAACTCCTCATGCACCCTTGCGTTCACCTTAAGATCCCTAGTTAGGTGCCATCCATCATATCGCTACCTTATATGACATTTTTTGGAGTACTTTGATGTCATTTTTTATTGCGAGTTTCTTCTACTGTTGTGTTGCTATTATTTTTCATTTGTGAGGGTTGGGTGATTTATTTCACGTTCTTTTCCAGTTCTGGGATCTCACCTTGGCAAGTATGTTGGTCTAGTTGAGTCTCATGCAAGTAACCTAATAGTAAGAGGTTGAAGACTGTTTAGAAGCATTTTTTCTGAGGATAAGGGAGCTCTGCCCTAATATCTTATGTTGAGTTTATAATTGGTTCCGATATGATATATCATGCTACTGTTATGTGTTGTTGTCTTTCATTAACAACTTAGATATGATATAAATCGTTACTCTTATTATTGTTATTATTTTAAGTACTTTAATGTTTATTGCAACTCATTGTTTCTGGGACATGAAGGATATTGAGGTATGGTTTTTCTATGTTGGGAATGCTTGTCTCATTGTTTCAACTTTGAGTTTGAATAATTGAGAAAAATAATTATAAAATACAACTGATTTGAATCTACCTGAGAGTTTGCATCTTTTCTCCAAATGAGCTGAAATGTGCATTAGACATTTTTTTGGATCTTGTGTCTTTATAGTGGCGCCTTGTGTAGGACTAGGATGGGGTGCTACTGAGGTAAGTAATTTTGAATTTTATCCTATTGAATTCCTTTGAGCCTAAACATTTGGTGAATTTTCAAATATGGAGTGTGACATTTATTTTTCATTGTTTTTCACTAAGTTGATTTCCTCTACTCTTCAGGTATTTCTAAAAAGGGTCAAAGTATTAAGGCTAGGATTATTTCCTTTGATTTATTCAAAATCTCATTGGTCATGACTAATTACTCAACTTATATAATGTCAATCCTATGGTGAGTATCAACAACTCATTCATAAAGTTCTCATTTTAAGTTCTTTGCCATAAGACTGTTGGTTAGTTGTTTATTGAGAGCATTTATTTTTGTGAAACTATAATTATTTTTGTTCTCGGTTTTTGGGTGAAAACTTAACCGTCCTCATGGAATAATAAGCAGTAAATAATAGAAAGGTTTATGCCATAATCATTTGAAGGAGAATAATTTCCAGGTAAGTCCATCATCACAACTGTAAGTCCTTTCCAGAATGCAAGTATGGCTAGAATGGAATCACTTGGAATTTTGAATGTTTTCTTTAAGAATGTGTGTAATCTTCAATGCAAATCTGACTTTCCTTAAATGCACACATGCCCATAGTTTATGCTAAACATATTGGATGTGAAGTTCAAATGCATTCCTATTCTACTCTGTGATGAAGTGTCTTTGTCTTGGAGAAAAGAACAAAATAATAACCCAATAGAACACATTAGGTAAAATCACAATTTCCCTGGTTACCAAATAACAAAAAATTGCAGAACTCATTAGATAACATTATAGTTTCCTTTTCAAAATGCCCAACCCTTGCTTTTGGAAAACCTATTATTTGAGTTGTATTTTTCATAAAATGAATGAAATACTAAACTATTAATTTTGAATTTTCATATCATGGTAAGCAGATTATGTTCTCAGAAGTTCAACTTTAAAACTATGAAACTTTTATGTTTAACTCATAAACTCCTATCAAAACTGTAAAATATGAATGCTAGATTCTACAAATGTATCACACTGAAAACAGGAACAACTAGTACAAATATGAATGACTGAATCACCTTCTGAAATAAATAGCCATCATGCAAACTTCAAAATGCCTAAACTAGAAACTCATCTATTTATGTGCTTTAAAATTATTTCCTCTTGAATTAGAGCATCAAGAAAAGTAGTTTTTACATCCATCTAGTGTATAGACCAACCAAAAATTGATGCTAAAGAATAATGTTTATGATGGAATTATATCTGGTAACTATAGAAAATGTCTTCTGATAGTCAACTCCATCTCTTTGGGAGAATCCTCTTGCTATGAACTTCAGCTAGATTTGAAATACAATCTTTGCTGTGAATTTTTTATTTTTATTTTTAAAAAATACACAGTAAACATCGATATAACGACGTACTTCTAATGCTATAGTGACATAGAAACATTACTATAGCGACGAATCAATGCTTAGTCACTTCTAAGTTGTGACAAACAGTCGTCGCTATAGCGACAGGTTGTCATCTTTATAACGACGATAGACTGTCGCTATAGCAGCGGACAATGACTTAGCTATTTCTTGGTGTCAACATACTTTCGTGTCTATAGCAATGGGTTGTTGTCACTATTGTGACCAACCTACTTCACTATTATGACTAATGTACGTCACTAAATCAAAGTGACATGAAATAGTATCTTGATTTTGTGACAAATTTTCATCGCTCCCATGATGAAATATGAAAAAGTCCCTAGTTCTGAGACAATATTTCGTCGCTATATCAACGCCCAAACAACACTTAAATGACGCAATTTGACTTAGTTGCCTATTTTTCCCATAATATACCGTCATTATAGACGTGCAACCATGGCTATAATGACACATACACATCACTATATTGACACTTATTGATTTTTGAATAAAAAACGCAATCGCCACGTGTTATTGATGTTTTGTCACTATACCAATGGAATATTCGAAGAGTGGCTAATGTGACGATAATTTTGTGATGAAAATTTAGGCTTCTAAATGTCACTATAGCGATGGAGATGTGTTTCTATAGAAACAATTTGTCATGGGAAAAAGGTTCACATGTACTAGTGGAACATTAAATTATTCTCAAAACAAAGAGAAGCTCGGTAATGCAATGCACTCATTGTCATCATCATCATCATCCTCATCCTCATCTTCATTATTGCCATTGTCATCATCCTCATCATCGCCATCCTCATTGTCATCATCATCATCATCATCATCATCATCATCACCATCATCATCATCATCCCCATCATTGTTTTCTTCATCATCGTCATCATCATCAACATCCTCATTGCCATTATCATTGACATTGTCATCATCCTCATCGTCATCATCCTCATTGCCATCATCATCATCATCCTCATCATTATTATCATCATTGTCATCATCCTCATCAGCATCATCATCCTCATTTTAATCGTCATCGTCATCATCGTCGTCGTCGTCGTCATCATCCTCATTGTCATCATCATCATCATCATCATCGTCGTCATCTTTGTATTCGTCATCATCCTCATTGTCATCATCATCATCATCACAATTATCATTCAAAAAACTTTACAAATAAGGTAATGTATTAAAATATAAAACAAAAAAATACTATTAAACTTTGTAAATAAAGCATTAAAATATAAAATACTACGAAAATATATAAAACAAAAATATTAAAATAAAATATAAATTATAATAAAAATTATGAAAACAAAACAAAACAAAATACAAAAATAAAAAACAAAAATATATATATATAAAAACATCAAATTGAAAACAAAACTAAAATTCACAAACACATACCTCGCACCCCAGCCATCGCGCACCTCCACTATCTTTCATCTCCCTAGCATAGCTCGCCATCCCGCCTCTGAATTTTCCAGTGTGGTCTCCTACGATACTATCCTTGACCAATATAGTTCAAATCCATAGCTCACCATCCTACCTATGAATTCACCACTACGGTCTCCTATGGTAGTGCCTATAGCTCTAACCCCTATCTATGGCTCTTACTTGTCATAATTTGTAGAATAATCCTCATTTTAGTTATGGGGTCGGCCTTAATGTAATAATGAGTTCATGCTCTCTAGGTTCTTTAGCTCAGGAGTAAAGCTCGCATCAACTGGTCTATAGAATCATTCAGCTCGTGAAGCAAGGGGAGTTTTAGGAGCATATTCAACAGGAAATATTGACATCAAATTCCACCCACAATGACACAAATAAGTTCAAACCCTTCATCATTTTGGAAGAAAAAAAAATGTATGTATCTCTGCATTTGGGGTTCAAATTTGAGGTTTGTGAACTAGTTATGAACCCATTCCAATTTTGAGCTACATGAGATAATTCTCACTATTATATTACTAATAAATATGTTGCAATAACTTCCTGATTTAGAATGATGTTCACTCAGATAGATGCAATCATAAATTTGGCAATGCCTACCTCTAAAATTTAGGGTTATTTGACATCATTTAATATTCAAGATTAGAGTAGGGTACTGTTGGCAGCCAGCAACAACCTCTTCATTTCTTGATAAAATGAAGAGAGATCAGCTCTTATATGATTTTATCAAATTAAAATTATAAAAGAGCACCTTCAGAATCTTTGATTCTGAAGGTGTTCTCAATCAAAAAAGAAATGATTTAATGATCTCAGGGCTAAAAGAAATTTGAAATAAAACTTGGCTTTTAATTGTCAGATAAGTTTCATACATTCTGATTATATTATTGAAATCATCATAAGTGAATTTATGTGACTTAAAGATTTATGCCAAGAGAAATTTTCATAAAACACATTATATGTCAAGTAGGGTATTATTAGTCTTTAGACTAAGAGAATTTCAAGATTAACCTTATATAAAACCCTATTTTGAACATTGTAAATATCATAGTTAATGATTAGATGTTGTTTGTATATGAAACTTTTACATATGATATATACCCTATATGATGGTCTAATGTGTCGATAGGATGTTTAAAGGTTTTTTTTTTATATTAGTGTTGTTTATATATATTTATATAGCTTTGTACATATACATAGGATAAACATTAAGTTAGCCATTTGATTAATACATCGTTTAACATTAAAATGCGATTCGTTAAATTTCATACCACGATGTGACTTGATAAATAGGGGTTATTACGTGGAGTTATTGACTATGCAACAAGCCAAGTGTCAAACTGGTAAATAATGAAACCTGTTGGATCGATGAGTTGGTATAAACGTGGTCTCCCCATTTGATAAAGTCGACAATTGTATATACTGATTAACGTCGATTTGACAGTGTTAAATGCTCTAGGTCGTTTCAATTTACGCCATTGTACTTGTAATTATGAACCTCCGTAAATCATCAACGGCCATAATAATGATTTTTATCAGGCTATGTATCACTGGTTCGCCAACTTAAATAGTAATCACTAACAGAGGTGGTTAAACGTAGGCAAATTAACGCAAGGAATGGTATAGCGTGATATTTATCACTGCTTGAATTCCGCTAAGATGGCGGGTTCAGAGATTAGACTTCCAGTCAGAACTGAAGCATGTGAAGGTTTTCTATCATGTCACTCGTATGGATACCTATTCCCTCTATTTTCGTTTCTCCATTCGTCTCACAACGAAACCCGGAAGGTGGTGGAGAAACCATGTCTCCTCTGAATCGCTTTGAGCTTGCGGGATGTGAACTGATTGAAGCTCACCAGGAGGCTGCCCAGAAGTTTGAGAAAATGGGATGG
>LPNX011075095.1:0-22560 GCA_001517045.1 Pseudotsuga menziesii
ATTGAGATAAGCTTTGCAAATGAAAAGAGGTGAAAATGGAAGGAGGTCACATGGGAAAGTATGTTTTAAGTGTTGAACCCAGATGGCTTAAGTCAAGCACTCCAAAAAGTATCCTATAGATTCTAACTCCAATTGGACAAGTCTATGAATGTTACTAACCTTCTTGAAAAAGAGACTTCCTAATCCTTGATACAATACCATAATAACTACTAATTCTATTATAAATGTGATTAAACAATGAAATACATGAGATGTGAGAAAAAGTACCTTTACTTTTAAAACCAAACCAGATAACGATGAAAATCGCGTTGATGCAGGTGGGGGATCGTAATCTACATGCCAAACCAGGACATTTACCTGCATAAAAAAATGTTAGTTGTTTCTCTAAATACCGAGTGGTCTAGGGACGAATCCTCCCACAAAAAGAGAGCTACAAAGCAAGTGTGAGGATACAAAAATGAAAGAGGTGAAGAAGACACTATGGAAGAGCTAACATGGGAAAGAAGCAAAATGTGGTAGTGTTAGAGCTAAAGAACGCTAAAAGAGGGACTTGATTAGCGAAAGAAAAAGACAATAGGCATGCATTAACAATGTATTGATCCCAATAGTTGTTGTCTACAAAATGCGATAATGAAGATAGGTACCCTATAGAAGTGAAAACAATGAAGCAGAGTGATGACCTGTTCGATCTAGAAAGATGTCGTCTCGGGTCGGGGCCTACCCGAAACGACAACCTAGAGCGAGGCGGCCACTAAGGATGAGATCAAAGATAGAGTTACATATAAACTAAAGCGAAGGGGATTATTGACGTGAAATCGAGCTGAGTATACAATCAACAAACCTTAGAAGAGACGAAGTGAGAAAGAAAAATACAAGGAAGGGAATTTGATACCAAAAATTTCTTTGTTTATTAAGCGATCTAGATCTCCAATTTAGCCTACACAGGTTCATAAACCTTTTTGAAAAAGAGACCTGATTGTAATCTCTGTTACAATTGAATAATAACACCTAAGTCTATTATACATGTGATCAAATAATGAAATACATGAGATGTGAAGAGGAGTACCTTTATTTTTCAAACCAACGTTGTTAATGATATAAATACCATTGATGCATTTGGAGGATCCTAATCTCAAATCCAAACTAACCCATGTACCTGCATCACAAATGTTTATTAGGTTGGTCAACCATGTGTGGAATAGGGACAACGACTCGTAGAAAAAGGGAGCTACCATGCAATTGCGGGTATAGAAAAAGCAAGGAGGAGAAAAAGACACAACAGAATAACTTATAGAGGAACGAGGCAAAATGTGGCACTCCTAGAGCTAGCGAAGGAAAAAGGAGAGAGTTGGAGATTATTGAAAAAATCCAGCAAAGGAATGAAACGAGAGGCAAGCATTGTCGAAGGATTGACCCCATAGTTGAAGTCTAAGGAATGTGATAATGAAAATAAGTATCTATACAAGTGAAAAGGAAGAACTCGAGCAATGACTTGTTCGATCTAGAAAGAGGTCATCTTGAGTCAGGCCCTGCTCGAGCCAACAACCTAGAGCGAGCCAATCACTAGGGATAAGATCAAAGATATAGGTACCTGTAACAGTGAAGAGAAGCGGATCGTTGATTATCCAATTAGTCCTTAGCCAATAGTAGAACGATAGCCACCAATTAACAAGCAAAATTCGATCTAACAATCGTTAATTATAGAGTTGACTTTCACTTGGTTATTAAGCTAAGATTTGCGGATTAAAAGAGGTGAATATGGAAGGACTTCACATGGGAAAGTGTAGTTTTAAGTGTTGAACCCAGATGGCTAAAGTCAAGCACTTCCAAAAGTATCTTATAGACTCTAACTCCAATTACAAGTCTACACATGTTACTAAACCTTCTTGAAAAAGAGACTTGATCCTAATCCCTGATACAATACCATAATAACTACTAAGTCTATTGTAAATGTGATCAAAGAATAAAATACATGAGATCTGAGAAGGAGTACCTTTACTTTTGAAACCGAACAAGATAACAATGAAAATCGCATTAATGCAGGTGGAGGATTGTAATCTCAATGCCAAACAAAGCCATGTACCTACATAAAAAATGTTAGTTACTTTTCAAAATACAGTGTGGAATAGGAACGAATCCTCACAGAAAAAGCAAGCTACAAATCAAGTGCGAAGATACAAAAAAGAAAGAGGTGAAGAAGACACTATAAGAGAACTGACATGGAAATTAAGCGAAATGTGGTAGTGCTAGAGCTAAAGAACACAAAAGGAGGGAATTGAAGATTATCGTAAAATTCTAAAAAGGAGAAGAGACTACGCAGGCATTATTGAGGTATCGATCCCATAGCTGCAGTCTAGAGGATGCGATAACGAAGATAGGTACCCTATAGAAGTGAAAACGAGGAAGCGTAGTGATGAATGTTCAATCTAGAAAAGAGTCATCTCGAGTCGGGCCCTACCCGCGACAACGACCTAGAGGGAGGCAACCATAAGGTTTGAGATCAAAGATAACAGTTACATATAAGACTGAAGTGAAGGGGATTGCCGACGTGAAATCGAATTGAGTATACTATCAAAAAATCTTAAAATAGACAAACTAAGGAGAAAAAACAGATGGAAGGGAATTTCATAGCTAAGGTTTTTCGGTTTATTAAGGGACCTAGGTTTGCAAATTAGCCTACACATGTTACTAAACCATTTTGAAAAAGAGACGTGATACTAATTCTTCCTACAGTGAAATAATAACACCTAAGTCTATTATACATGTGATCAAATAATGAAATACATGAGATGTGAAGAGGAGTACCTTTACTTTTCAAACCAACAATGTGCATGATATAAATCCCATAGATCCAGGTGGAGGATCGTAATCTCAATGCCAAACCAACGCATGTACCTACATCATAAATTTTAGTTAGTTTGGTCAAGCATGTGTAGAATACAGACAACGACTTGTAGAAAAAGGGAGCTACCAAGCAAATGCGAGGATGGAAAATGCGAGGAGGAGAAAAATACACTACGTAAGAACCGATAGGGGAAAGAGGCAAAATGTGGCAGTCATAAAGCTAGCAATGTAAAAAGGAGAGAATTAAAGATTATCCAAAATTTTCAGCAAAGGAAAACGAGAATATGCAAGCATTATCGAGGTATCGATCCCATAGCTGCAGTCTACAGGATGCGATAACACAGATAGGTACCCTATAGAAGTGAAAACGAGGAAGAAAAGTGACAATTGTTCAATCTAGAAAGGAATCATCTCGATTCGGGCCCTGCCCGAGACAACGACCTAGAGCAACGCAACCATAAGGTATGAGATCAAAGATAGAGTTACATGTAAGATAGAAGCGATATCGATTTCCAATGTGAAATCGAGTTCAGTATACAATAAAGAAACCTTAGATGAGACAGACTAAGGAGAAAAAATAGATGGAAGGAAATTTCATAGTTAAGATTTTTCGGTTTATTAAGGGACCTAGGTTTGCAAATCACCCTTCACATGTTACTAAACCTTTTTGAAAAACAGACATGATACTAATCCCTATTACAGTGCAATAATAACACCCAAGTCAATTATATATGTGATCAAATAATGAAATACGTGAGTTGTGAAGAGGAGTACCTTTACTTTTCAAACCAACAATGCTAATGACATAAATCCCATTGGTGCATGTGAAGGATCGTAATCTTAATGTGAAACCAACCCATGTACCTCCATCACAAATGTTAGTTAGTTTGGTCAAGCACATGTAGAATAGGGACAACGACTCGTAGAAAATGGGAGCTACCAAGCACATATGGGGATGGACACCAAGAAAGAACGAATAGAGGAAAGAGGCGAAATTTGGCAGCGCTGGAGCTAGCGATGTGAAAAGGAGAGAGTTGGAGCTTATCCAAAAATTCCATCAAAGGCAAGAGACGAAAGGAAAGCATGGTTGAAGCATCAACCCCATAGTTGAAGTCTACGGAATGCGATAACAAAAAATGGCATTCATACAAGTGAAAAGGACAAAATCGAGCAATCAGTTGTTCGATCTAGAAAGAGGTCATCTCGAGACAAGCCCTGGCAGAGCCATCGACCTAGAGTTAGCCAATCTTTGCGTATGAGATCAAAGATAAAGTTACCTGTAATAGTGAAGAGTAAGGGATCGTCAACTATTCAATTACTCCTTATCCAATCGTAGAACTTTGGCCACCAATTAACAAGCAAAAGGCGATCTAACAATCGTTAATTACAAACTTCAATTTCATATGATTATTGAGATAAGCTTTGCAGATGAAAAGAGGTGAAAATGGAAGGAGGTCACATGGGAAAGTATGTTTTAAGTGTTGAACCTAGATGGCTTAAGTCAAGCACTTCCAAAAGTATCCTATATATTCTAACTCCAATTGGACAAGTCTACGCATGTTACTAAACCTTCTTCAAAAAGAGACTTCCTAATCCTTGATTCAATACCATAATAACTACTAAGTCTATTATAAATGTGATTAAACAATGAAATACATGAGATGTGAGAAAGAGTACCTTTACTTTTGAAACCGAACCAAATAACGATGAAAATCGCGTTGATGCAGGTGGAGGATCGTAATCTACATGCCAAACCAGGACATTTACCTGCATAAAAAATGTTAGTTGTTTCTCTAAATACCGTGTGGTATAGGGACGAATCCTCCCACAAAAAGAGAGCTACAAAGCAAGTGTGAGGATACAAAAATGAAAGAGGTGAAGAAGACACTATGGAAGAGCTAATATGGGAAAGAAGCAAAATGTGGTAGTGTTAGAGCTAAAGAACGCAAAAGGAGGGGCTTGAAGATTATCGTAGAATTTTAGCAAAGGAAAAAGACAGTAGGCATGCATTAGCAATGTATTGATCCCAATAGTTGTAGTCTACAAAATGCAATAATGAAGATAGGTACCCTATAGAAGTGAAAAAAATGAAGCAGAGTGATCACCTGTTCGATCTAGAAAGATGTCGTCTTGAGTCGGGCCCTACTTCGAAACAACAACCTAGAGCGAGGTGGCCACTAGGGATGAGAACAAAGATAGAGTTACATATAAACTGAAGCGAAGGGAATTACTGACGTGAAATCGAGCTGAGTATACAATCAACAAACCTTAGAAGAGACAAAGTGAGAAAGAAAAATATAAGGGAATTTGATACCTAATTTTTTTGTTTGTTTATTAAGCGATCTAGGTCTCCAATTTAGCCTACACAGGTTAATAAACCTTTTTGAAAAAGAGACCTGATTGTAATCCATGTTACAATTGAATAATATCACCTAATTCTATTATACATGTGATCAAATAATGAAATACATGAGATGCGAAGAGGAGTACCTTTATTTTTCAAACCAACGTTGTTAATGATATAAATACCATTGATGCATTTGGAGGATCGTAATCTCAAATCCAAACTAACCCATGTACCTGCATCACAAATGTTTATTAGTTTGGTCAACCATGTGTGGAATAGGGACAACGACTCGTAGAAAAAGGGATCTACCATGCAAATGCAGGTATAGAAAAAGCGAGGCGGAGAAAAAGACACTACAGAATAACTTATAGAGGAAACAGGCAAAATGTGGCACTCCTAGAGCTAGCGAAGGAAAAAGGAGAGACTTGGAGATTATTGAAAAAATCCAGCAAAGGAATGAAACAAGAGGGAAGCATTGTCAACGGATTGACCCCATAGTTGAAGTCTAAGGAATGCGATAACAAAAATAATATCTATAGAAGTGAAAATGAAGAACTCCAGCAATGACTTTTTGGATGTAGAAAGAGGTCATCTCGAGTCGGGCCCTGCCCGAGCCAACGACCTAGAGCGAGCTAATCACTAGGGATAAGATCAAAGATAGAGGTACTTGTAATAGTGAAGAGAAGGGGATTGTTGATTATCCAATTACTCCTTAGTCGATAGTAGAACGATAGCCACCAATTAACAATCAAAATTCGATCTAACAATCGTTAATTATAGAGTTGACTTTCACTTGGTTATTAAGCTAAGATTTGTAGATTAAAAGAGGTGAATATGGAAGGATTTCAGATGGGAAAGTGTACTTTTAAGTGTTGAACCCAGATGGCTAAAGTCAAGCACTTCCAAAAGTATCTTATAGACTCTAACTCCAATTGGACAAGTCTACACATGTTACTAAACCTTCTTGAAAAAGAGACTTGATCCTAATCCCTGATACAATAACATAATAACTACTAAGTCTATTGTAAATGTGATCAAAGAATAAAATACATGAGATGTGAGAAGGAGTACCTTTACTTTTGAAACCGAACAAGATAATGATGAAAATCGCGTTAATGCAGGTGGAGGATTGTAATCTCAATGCCAAACCAAGCCATGTACATGCATAAAAAATTGTTAGTTGTTTTTCAAAATATAGTGTGGAATAGGAACGAATCCTCACAGAAAAAGCAAGCTACAAAGCAAGTGCGAGGACACAAAAAAGAAAGAGGTGAAGAAGACACTATAAGAGAACTGACATGGAAAAGAAGCGAAATGTCGTAGTGCTAGAGCTAAAGAACACAAAAGGAGGGAATTGAAGATTATCGTAAAATTCTATATATGAGAAGAGAATATGCAAGCATTATCGAGGTATCGCTCCCATAGTTGCAGTCTAGAGGATGTGATAACGAAGATAAGTACCCTATAGAAGTGAAAACGAGGAAGCATAGTGATGACTTGTTTGATCTAGAAAAGAGTCATCTCGAGTCGGGCCCTACCTGAGAGAACGACCTAGAGGGAGGCAGCCATAAGGTTTGAGATCAAAGATAACAGTTACATATAAGACTGAAGTGAAGGGGAGTGCCAACGTGAAATCGAATTGAGTATACTATCAAGAAATCTTAGAAGAGACAAACTAAGGAGAAAAAATAGATGGAAGGGAATTTCATAGCTAAGGTTTTTCGGTTTATTAAGGGACCTAGGTCTTCAAATTAGAATACACAGGTTACTAAACCATTTTGAAAAAGAGACGTGATATTAATTCTTCCTACAGTGAAATAATAACACCTAAGTCTATTATACATGTGATCAAATGATGAAATACATGAGATGTGAAGAGGAGTACGTTTACTTTTCAAACCAACAATGTGCATGATATAAATCCCATAGATCCAGGTGGAGGATTGTAATCTCAATGCCAAACCAACCCATGTACCTACATCACAAATTTTAGTTAGTTTGGTCAAGCACGTCTAGAATACAGACAACGACTTGTAGAGAAAGGGAGCTACCAAGCAAATGTGAGGATGAAAAAAGCGAGGAGGAGAAAAAGACACTACGTAAGAACTGATAGGGGAAAGAGGCGAAATGTGGCAGTCCTAAAGCTAGCAATGAAAAAAGGAGAGAATTAAAGATTATCCAATATTTTCAGCAAAGGAAAACGAGAATATGCAAGCATTATCGAGGTATCGATCCCATAGCTGCAGTCTACAGGATGCGATAACAAAGATATGTACCCTATAGAAGTGAAAATGAGGAAGCAAAATGATGATTGTTCAATCTAGAAAGGAATCATCTCGAGTCGGGCCCTACCTGAGACAACAACCTAGAGCAACGCAATCAAAAGGTACGAGATCAAAGATAGAGTTACATGTAAGATAGAAGCGAAATCAATTTCCGATGTGAAATCGAGTTCAGTATACAATAAAGAAACCTTAGATGAGACAGACTAAGGATAAAAAATAGATGGAAGGAAATTTCATAGCTAAGATTTTTCGGTTTATTAAGGGACCTAGGTCTGCAAATCACCCTTCACATGTTACTAAACCTTTTTGAAAAACAGACATGATACTAATCCCTGTTACAGTGCAATAATAACACCTAAGTCTATTATACATGTGATCAAATAATGAAATACGTGAGTTGTGAAGAGGAGTACCTTTACTTTTCAAACCAACAATGCTAATGACATAAATCCCATTGGTGCATGTGAAGGATCGTAATCTCAATGTCAAACCAACCCATGTACCTGCATCACAAATGTTAGTTAGTTTGGTCAAGCGCGTGTAGAATAGGGACAACGACTCTTAGAAAAAGGAAGCTACCAAGCAAATATGGCGATGGACACTACGAAAGAACGAATAAAGGAAAGAGGCGAAATTTGGCAGCGCTGGAGCTAGTGATATAAAAAGGAGAGAGTTGGAGATTATCCAAAAATTCCATCAAAGGCGAAAGACGAGAGGAAAGCATTGTCGAAGCATCAACCCCATAGTTGAAGTCTACGGAATGTCATAGCAAAAATTGGCATTCATAGAAGTGAAAAGGACAAAATCGAGCAATCAGTTGTTCGATCTAGAAAGAGGTCATCTCGAGACAAGCCCTGGCAGAGCCAACGACCTAGAGTGAGCCAATCTTTGGGTATGAGATCAAAAATAAAGTTACCTGTAATATTGTAATAGTGAAGAGTAATGCATCGTCAACTATTCAATTACTCCTTAGAAGAGAAAAAGTGAGAACGAAAAATACAAGGAACGGAATTTGATACCTAATTTTTTTTTGTTTATTAAGCGATCTAGGTCTCCAATTTAGCCTACACAGGTTAATAAACCTTTTTGAAAAAAAGACCTGATTGTAATCCATGTTACAATTGAATAATAACACCCAAGTCTATTATGCATGTGATCAAATAATGAAATACATGAGATGTGAAGAGGAGTACCTTTATTTTTCAAACCAACGTTGTTAATGATATAAATACCATTGATGCATTTGGAGGATCGTAATCTCAAATCCAAACTAACCCATGTACCTGCATCACAAATGTTTATTAGTTTGGTCAACCATGTGTGGAATAGGGACAACGACTCGTAGAAGAAGGGAGCTACCATGCAAATGCGGGTATAGAAAAAGCGAGGAGAAAAATACACTACGAAATAACTTATAGAGGAAAGACGCAAAATGTGGCACTCCTAGAGCTAGCGAAGGAAAAAGGAGGGAGTTGGAGATTATTGAAAAAATCCAGCAAAGGAATGAAACGAGAGGCAAGCATTGTCGAAGGATTGACCCCATAGTTCAAGTCTAAGGAATGCGATAACAAAAATAAGTATCTATAGAAGTGAAAAGGAAGAACTCGAGCAATGACTTGTTTGATCTAGAAAGAGGTCATCTCGATTCGGGCCCTGCCTAAGCCAACAACCTAGAGAGAGCCAATCACTAGGGATAAGATCAAAGATAGAGGTACCTGTAATAGTGAAGAGAAGGGGATCGTTGATTATCCAATTACTCCTTAGCCGATAGTAGAACGATAGCCACCAATTAAAAAGCAAAATTCGATCTAACAATCATTAATTATAGAGTTGACTTTCACTTGGTTATTAAGCTAAGATTTGCGTATTAAAAGAGGTGAATATGGAAGGAGTTCACATGGGAAAGTGTAGTTTTAAGTGTTGAACCCAGATGGCTAAAGTCAAGCACTTCCAAAAGTATCTTATAGACTCTAACTTCAATTGGACAAATCTACACATGTTACTAAACCTTCTTGAAAAAGAGACTTGATCCTAATCCCTGATACAATACCATAATAACTACTAAGTCTATTGTAAATGTGATCAAAGAATTCAATACATGAGATGTGAGAAGGAGTACCTTTATTTTTGAAATCAAACAAGATAACGATGAAAATCGCGTGAATGCAAGTGAAGGATTGTAATCTCAATGCCAAACCAAGCCATGTACCTGCATAAAAAATGTTTGTTGTTTTTCAAAATACAGTGT
This sequence comes from Pseudotsuga menziesii, assembly GCA_001517045.1. NCBI lineage: Eukaryota > Viridiplantae > Streptophyta > Pinopsida > Pinales > Pinaceae > Pseudotsuga > Pseudotsuga menziesii. Next base: position 9,725 of record LPNX011075095.1, read on the forward strand.
GGAATAGGAACGAATCCTCATAGAAAAAGCAAGCTACAAAGAAAGTGGGAGGATACAAAAAAGAAAGAGGTGAAGAAGAAACTATCAGAGAACTTGCATGGAAAAGAAGCGAAATGTGGTAGTGCTAGAGCTAAAGAACACAAAAGGAGGGAATTGAAGATGACCGTAAAATTCTAAAAAGGAGAACAGAATATGCAGGCATTATCGAGGTATCGATCCCATAGCTGCAGTCTAGAGGATGTGATAACGAAGATAGGTACCCTATAGAAGTGAAAACGAGGAAGAGTAGTGATAACTTGTTCGATCTAGAAAAGAATTATCTCGAGTCGGGCCCTACCCGAGACAACGACCTATAGGGAGGCAGCCATAAGGTTTGAGATCAAAGATAACAGTTACATATAAGACTGAAGTGAAGGGGATTGCTGACGTGAAATCGAATTGAGTATACTATCAAGAAATCTTAGAAGAGACAAACTAAGGAGAAAAAATAGATGGAAGGCAATTTCATAGCTAAGGTTTTTCGGTTTATTAAGGGACCTAGGTCTACAAATTAACCTACACATGTTACTAAACCATTTTGAAAAAGAGACGTGATACTAATTCTTCCTACAGTGAAATAATAACACCTAAGTCTATTATACATGTGATCAAATAATGGAATACATGGGTGTGAAGAGGAGTACCTTTACTTTTCAAACCAACAATGTGCATGATATAAATCCCATAGATCCAGGTGGAGGATCGTAATCTCAATGCCATACCAACCCATGTACCTACATCACAAAGTTTAGTTAGATTGGTCAATCATGTGTAGAATACAGACCACGACTTGTAGAAAAAGGGAACTTCCAAGCAAATGCGAGGAAGGAAAAAGCGAGGAGGAGAAAAAGACACTACGTAAGAACTGATAGGGGAAAGATGTGAAATGTGGCAGTCCTAAAGCTAGCAATGAAAAAAGGAGAGAATTAAAGATTATCCAAAATTTTCAGCAAAGGAAAATGAGAATATGCAAGCATTATCGAGGTATCGATCCCATAGCTGCAGTCTACAAGATACGATAACAAGGATAGGTACCCTATAGAAGTGAAAATGAGGAAGCAAAGTGATGATTGTTAAATCTAGAAAAGAATCATCTGGAGTCAGGCCCTACCCGAGACAACAACCTAGAGCGACGCAACCATAAGGTATGAGATCAAAGATAGAGTTACATGTAAGATCGAAGCGAAATCGATTTACGATGTGAAATTGAGTTCAGTATACAATAAAGAAACCTTAGATGAGACAGACTACGGAGAAAAAATAGATGGATGAAAATTTTGATAGCTAATATTTTTCGGTTTCTTAAGGGACCAAGGTCTGCAAATCACACTTCACATGTTACTAAACCTTTTTGAAAAAGAGACATGATACTAATCCCTATTACAGTGCAATAATAACACCTAATTCAATTATACATGTGATCAAATAATGAAATACGTGAGTTGTGAAGAGGAGTACTTTTACTTTTCAAACCAACAATGCTAATGACATAAATCCCATTGGTGCATGTGAAGGATCGTAATCTCAATGTCAAACCAACCCATGTACTTGCATCACAAATGTTAGTTAGTTTGGTCAAGCGCGTGTAGAATAGGGACAACAACTCGTAGAAAAAGGGAGCTAACAAGCAAATATGGGTATGGACACTATGAAAGAACGAATAGAGGATAGAAGCGAAATTTGGCAACGTTGGAGCTAGTGATGTAAAAAGGAGAGAGTTGGAGATTATCCAAAAATTCCATCAAAGGCGAGAGACGAGAGGCAAGCATTGTCGAAGCATCAACCCCATAGTTGAAGTCTACGGAATGCGATAAAAAAAATTGGAATTCATAGAAGTGAAAAGGACAAAATCGAGCAATCAGTTGTTCGATCTAGAAAGAGGTCATCTCGAGACAAGCCCAGGCAGAGCCAACGACCTAGAGTGAGCCAACCTTTGGGTATGAGATCAAAAATAAAGTTACCTGTAATACTGTAATAGTGAAGAGTAAGGTATCGTCAACTATTCAATTACTCCTTATCCGATAGTAGAACTTTCGCCACCAATTAACAAGCAAAAGGCGATCTAACAATCGTTAATTACAGACTTCACTTTCATATGATTATTGAGATAAGCTTTGCAGATGAAAAGCGGTGAAAATGGAAGGAGGTCACATGGGAAAGTATGTTTTAAGTGTTGAACCCAGATGGCTTAAGTCAAGCACTTCCAAAAGTGTCCTATAGATTCTAACTCCAATTGGACAACTCTACGCATGTTACTAAACCTTCTTGAAAAAGAGACTTCCTAATCCCTGATACAGTACCATAATAACTACTAAGTCTATTATAAATGTGATTAAACAATGAAATACATGAGATGTGAGAAAGAGTACCTTTACTTTTGAAACCGAACCAGATAACGATGAAAATCGCGTTGATGCAAGTGGAGGATCGTATCTACATGCCAAACCAGGACATTTACCTGCATAAAAATTGTTAGTTGTTTCTCTAAATACCGTGTGGTATAGGGACGAATCTTCCCACAAAAAGAGCGCTACAAAGCAAGTGTGAGGATACAAAAATGAAAGAGGTGAAGAAGACACTATGGAAGAGCTAACATGGGAAAGAAGCAAAATGTGGTAGTGTTAGAGCTAAAGAACGCAAAAGGAGGGACTTTAAGATTATCGTAGAATTTTAGAAAAGGAAAAAGACAATAGGCATGCATTAACAATGTATAGATCCCAATAGTTGTAGTCTACAAAATGCAATAATGAAGATAGGTACCCTATAGAAGTGAAAATAATGAAGTGGAGTGATGACCTGTTCGATCTAGAAAGATGTCGTCTCGAGTCGGGCCCTACCCGAAACGACAACCTAGAGCGAGGCAGCCACTAGGGATGAGATCAAAGATACAGTTACATATAAACTGAAGCGAAGGGGATTATTGACGTGAAATCGAGCTAAGTATACAATCAAGAAACCTTAGAAGAGACAAACTGAAAGAAAAATACAAGGAAGGGAATTTGATACCTAAATTTTTTTTGTTTATTAAGCGATCTAGGTCTCCAATTTAGCCTACACAGGTTAATAAACCTTTTTGAAAAAGAGACCTGATTCTAATTTCTGTTAGAACTGAATAATAACACCTAAGTCTATTATAAATGTGATCAAATAATTAAATACATGAGATGTGAAGAGGAGTACCTTTATTTTTCAAACCAACGTTGTTAATGATATAAATACCATTGATGCATTTGGAGGATCGTAATCTCAAATCCAAACGAACCCATGTACCTGCATCACAAATGTTTATTAGTTTGGTCAACCATGTGTGGAAAAGGGGCAACAACTCGTAGAAAAAGGGAGCTACCATGCAAATGCGAGTATAGAAAAAGCGAGGAGGACAAAAAGACTCTACGGAATAACTTATAGAGGAAAGAGGCAAAATGTGGCACTCCTAAAGCTAGCGAAGGAAAAAGGAGAGACTTGGAGATTATTGAAAACATCAAGCAAAGGAATGAAACGAGAGGCAAGCATTGTTGAAGTATTGACCCCATAGTCGAAGTCTAAGGAATGCGATAACGAAAATAAGTATCTATGGGAATGAAAAGGAAGAACTCGAGCAATGACTTGTTCAATCTAGAAAGACGTAGTCTCGAGTCGGGCCCTACCCGAGCCAACGACCTAGAGCGAGCCAATCACTAGCGATAAGATCAAAGATAGAGGTACCTCTAATAGTGAAGAGAGGGGATCGCTGATTATCCAATTACTCCTTAGCCGATAGTAGAACGATAGCCACCAATTAACAAGCGAAATTCGATCTAACAATCGTTAATTATAGAGTTGACTTTCACTTGGTTATTAAGCTAAGATTTGCGGATTAAAAGAGGTGAATATGGAAGGAGTTCACATGGGAAAGTGTAGTTTTAAGTGTTGAACCCAGATGGCTAAAGTCAAGCACTTCCAAAAGTATCTTATAGACTCTAACTCCAATTGGACAAGTCTACACATGTTACTAAACCTTCTTGAAAAAGAGACTTGATCCTAATCCCTGATACAATACCATAATAACTACTAAGTCTATTGTAAATGTGAGAAAATAATAAAATACGTGAGATGTGAGAAGGAGTACCTTTAATTTTGAAACCGAACAAGATAATGATGAAAATCGCGTTAATGCAGGTGGAGGATTGTAATCTCAATGCCAAACCAAGCCATGTACCTGCATAAAAAATGTTAGTTGTTTTTCAAAATACAGTGTGGAATAGGAACGAATCCTCACAGAAAAAGCAACCTACAAAGCAAGTGCGAGGATACAAAAAAGAAAGAGGTGAAGAAGACACTATCAGAGAACTGCCATGGAAAAAAAGAGAAATGTGGTAGTGCTAGAGCTAAAGAACACAGAAGGAGAGAATTGAAGATTATCGTAAAATATTAAAAAGGAGAAGAGAATATGCAGGCATTATCGAGGTATCGATCCCATAGTTGTAGTCTAGAGGACCCGATAACGAAGATAGGTACCCTATAGAAGTGAAAACGAGGAAGCGTAGTGATGACTTGTTCGATTTAGAAAAGACTCATCTCAACTCGGGCCCTACCCGAGACAATGACCTAGAGTGAGACAGCCATTAGGTTTGATATCAAAGATAACAGTTACATATAAGACTGAAGTGAAGGGGATTGTCGACATGAAATCGAATTGAGTATACTATCAAGAAATCTTAGAAGAGACAAACTAAGGAGAAAAAATGGATGGAAGGGAATTTCATAGCTAAGGTTTTTCGGTTTATTAAGGGAACTAGGTCTGCAAATTAGCCTACACATGTCACTAAACCATTTTGAAAAAGAGACGTGATACTAATTCTTCCTACAGTGAAATAATAACACCTAAGTCTATTATACATGCGATCAAATAATGAAATACATGAGATGTGAAGAGGAGTACCTTTACTTTTCAAACCAACAATGTGCATGATATAAATCCCATAGATCCAGGTGGAGTATCGTAATCTCAATGCCAAACCAAACCAACTACCTGCATAACAAATTTTGTTAGCTTGGTCAAGCACATGTAGAATACAGACAACGACTTGTAGAAAAAGGGAGCTACCAAGCAAATGCGAGGATGGAAAAAGCAAGGAGGAGAAAAAGACACTACGTAAGAAATGATAGGGGAAAGAGGAAAAATGTGGCAATCCTAAAGCTAGCAATGAAAAAAGGAGAGAATTAAAGATTATCCAAAATTTTCAGCAAAGGAAAACGAGAATATGCAAGCATTATCGAGGTATCGATCCCATAGCTGCAGTCTACAGGATGCGATAACAAAGATAGGTACCCTATAGAAGTGAAAACAAGGAAACAAAGTGATGATTGTTCAATATAGAAAAGAATCATCTCGAGTCGGGCCCTACCCGAGACAACAACCTAGAGCGACGCAACCATAAGGTATGAGATCAAAGATAGAGTTACATGTAAGATAGAAGCGAAATCGATTTCCGATGTGAAATCGAGTTCAGTATGCAATAAAGAAACCTTAGATGAGACAGACTAAGGAGAAAAAATAGATCGAAGGAAATTTCATAGCTAAGATTTTTCGGTTTATTAAGGGACCTAGGTCTGCAAATCACCCTTCACATGTTACTAAACCTTTCTGAAAAAGAGACATGAAACTAATCCTGTTACAGTGGAATAATAACACCTAAGTCAATTATACATGGGATCAAATAATGAAATAAATGAGTTGTGAAGAGGAGTACCTTTACTTTTTAAACCAACAATGCTAATGACATAAATCCCATTGGTGCATGTGAAGGATCGTAATCTCAATGTCAAACCAACCCATGTACCTGCATCACAAATGTTAGTTAGTTTGGTCAAGCACATGTAGAATAGGGACAACGACTCGTAGAAAAAGGGAGCTACCAAGCAAATATGGAGATGGACACTACAAAAGAACGAATAGAGGAAAGAGGCGAAATTTGGCAGCGCTAGAGATAGCGTGTAAAAAGGAGAGAATTGGAGATTATCCAAAAATTCCATTAAGGGCGAGAGACGAGAGGCAAGCATTGTCGAAGCATCAACCCCATAGTTGAAGTCTAAGGAATGCGATAACAAAAATTGGCATTCATAGAAGTGAAAAGGACAAAATCGAGCAATCAGTTGTTCGATCTAGAAAGATGTCATCTCAAGACAAGCCCTGGCAGAGCCAACGACCTAGAGTCAGCCAATCTTTGGGTATGAGATCAAAGATAAAGTAACCTGTAATAGTGAAGAGTAAGGGATCGCCAACTATTCAATTACTCCTTATCCGATAGTAGAACTTTAGCCACCAATTAACAAGCAAAAGGCGATCTAACAATCGTTAATTATAGACTTCACTTTCATATGATTATTCAGATACGCTTTGCAAATGAAAAGAGGTGAAAATGGAAGGAGGTCACATGGGAAAGTATGTTTTAAGTGTTGAACCCAGATGGCTTAAGTCAAGCACTTCCAAAAGTATCCTATAGATTCTAACTTCAATTGGACAAGTCTACGCATGTTACTAAACCGTCTTGAAAAAAAGACTTCCTAATCCCTGATACAGTACCATAATAACTACTACGTCTATTATAAATGTGATTAAACAATGAAATACATGAGATGTGAGAAAGAGTACCTTTACTTTTGAAACCGAACCAGATAACGATGAAAATCATGTTGATTCAAGTGGAGGATCCTAATCTACATGCCAAACCAAGACATTTACCTGCATAAAAAAATGTTAGTTGTTTCTCTAAATACCGTGTGGTATAGGGACGAATCCTCCCACAAAATGAGAGCTACAAAGCATGTGTGAGGATACAAAAATGAAAGAGGTGAAGAAGACACTATGGAAGAGCTAACATGGGAAAGAAGCAAAATGTGGTAGTGTTAGAGCTAAAGAACGCAAAAGGAGGGACTTGAAGATTATCGTAGAATTTTAGCAAAGGAAAAAGACAATAGGCATGCATTAACAATGTATTGATCCCAATAGTTGTATTCTACAAAATGCAATAATGAAGATAGGTACCCTATAGAATTGAAAACAATGAAGCGAAGTGATGACTTGTTCGATCTAGAAAGATGTCGTCTCGAGTCGGGCCCTACCAGAAACGACAACCTAAAGCGAGGCAACCACTAGGGATGAGATCAAAGATAGAGTTACATATAAAATGAAGCGAAGGGGATTATTGACGTGAAATCGAGCCGAGTATACAATCAAGAAACCTTAGAAGAGACAAAGTGAGAAAGAAAAATACAAGGAACGGAATTTGATACCTAAATTTTTTTTGTTTATTAAGCGATCTAGGTCTCCAATTTAGCCTACACAGGTTAATAAAACTTTTTGAAAAAGAGACCTGATTGTAATCCATGTTACAATTGAATAATAACACCTAAGTCTATTATACATGTGATGAAATAATGAAATCATGAGATGTGAAGAGGAGTACCTTTAATTTTCAAACCAACGTTGTTAATGATATAAAATTATAAATACTATTAATGCATTTGGAGGATTGTAATCTCAAATCCAAACTAACCCATGTACCTGCATCACAAATGTTTATTAGTTTGGTCAACCATGTGTGGAATAGGGACAACGACTCGTAGAAGAAGTGCGCTACCATGCAAATCCGGGTATAGAAAAAGGAAGAACTCGAGTAATGAGAATGCGATAACGAAAATAAGTATCTATAGAAGTGAAAAGGAAGAACTCGAGTAATGACTTGTTCGATCTAGAAAGAGGTCAACTCGAGTCGGGCCTTGCCCGAGCCAACGACCTAGAGTGAGCCAATCACTAGGGATAAGATCAAAGATAGAGGTACCTGTAATAGTGAAGAGAAGGGGATCGTTGATTATCCAATTACTCCTTAGCCGATAGAAGAACGATAGCCACCAATTAACAAGCAAAATTCGATCTAACAATCGTTAATTATAGAGTTGACTTTCACATGGTTATTAAGCCAAGATTTGCAAATTAAAAGAGGCGAATATGGAAGGAGTTCACATGGGAAAGTATAGTTTTAATTGTTGAACCTAGATGGCTAAAGTCAAGCACTTCCAAAAGTATCTTATAGACTCTAACTCCAAATGGACAAGTCTACACATGTTACTAAACCTTCTTGAAAAAGAGACTTGATCCTAATCCCTGATACAATACCATAATAACTACTAAGTCTATTGTAAATGTGATCAAAGAATAAAATACATGAGATGTGAGAAGGAGTACCTTTACTTTTGAAACCGAACAAGATAACGATGAAAATCGCGTTAATGCAGGTGGAGGATTGTAATCTCAATGCCAAACCAAGCCATGTACCCGCATAAAAAATGTTAGTTGTTTTTCAAAATACAGTGTGGAATAGGGACGAATCCTCACAGAAAAATCAAGCTACAAAGCAAGTGCGAGGATACAAAAAAGAAAGAGGCGAAGAAGACACTATCAGAGAACTGACATGGAAAAGAAGGGAAATGTGGTAGTTCTAGAGCTAAAGAACACAAAAGGAGGGAATTGAAGATTATCGTAAAATTCTAAAAAGGAGAAGAGAATATGCAGGCATTATCGAGGTATCGATCCCATAGTTGCAGTCTAGAGGATGCGATAATGAAGATAAGTACCCTATAGAAGTGATAACGAGGAAGCGTAGTGATGACTTATTCGATCTAGAAAAGAGTCATCTTGAGTCAGGCCCCACCCGAGACAACGACCTAGAGGGAGGCAGCCAGAAGGTTTGAGATCAAAGATAACAGTTACATATAAGACTGAAGTGAAGGGGATTGCCGACGTGAAATCGAATTGAGTATACTATCAATAAATCTTAGAAGAGACAAACTAAGGAGAAAAAATAGATGGAAGGGAATTTCATAGCTAAGGTTTTTCGATTTATTAAGGAACCTAGGTCTACAAATTAGCCTACACATGTTACTAAACCATTTTGAAAAAAAAACGTGATACCAATTCTTCCTACGGTGAAATAATAACACCTAAGTCTATTATACATGTGATCAAATAATGAAATACATGAGATGTGAAGAGGAGTACCTTTACTTTTCAAACCAACAATGTGCATGATATAAATCCCATAGATCCAGGTGGAGGATCGTAATCTCAATGCCAAACCAACCCATGTACATGCATCATAAATTTTAGTTAGTTTGGTCAAGCACGTGTAGAATACAGACAACGACTTGTAGAAAAAGAGAGCTACCAAGCAAATGCGAGGAGGAGAAAAAGACACTACGTAAGAACTGATAGGGGAAAGAGGCGAAATGTGGCAGTCCTAAAGCTAGCAATGAAAAAAGGAGAGAATTTAAGATTATCCAAAATTTTCAGCAAAAGAAAATGAGAATATGCAAGCATTATCGAGGTATCGATCCCATAGCTGCAGTCTACATGATGCGATAACAAAGATAGGTACCCTATAGAAGTGAAAACGAGGAAGCAAAGTGATGATTGTTCAATATAGAAAAGAATCATCTCAAGTCGGGCCCTACCCGAGACAACAACCTAGAGCGACGCAACCATAAGGTATGAGATCAAAGATAGAGTTACATGTAAGATAGAAGCGAAATCGATTTCCGATGTGAAATAGAGTTCAGTATACAATAAAGAAACCTTAAATGAGACAGATTACGGAGAAAAAATAGATGGAAGGAAATTTCATAGTTAAGATTTTTCGGTTTATAAAAGGACCTAGGTCCGCAAATCACCCTTCACATATTACTAAAGCTTTTTGAAAAAGAGACATGATACTAATCCCTGTTACAGTGCAATAATAACACCTAAGTCAATTATACATGTGATGAAATAATGAAATACGTGAGTTGTGAAGAGGAGTACCTTTACTTTTCAAACCAACAATGCTAATGACATAAATCCCATTGGCGCATGTGAAGGATCGTAATCTCAATGTCAAACCAACCCATGTACCTGCATCACAAATGTTAGTTAGTTTGGTCAAGCGCGTGTAGAATATGGACAACGACTCATAGAAAAAGGGAGCTACCAGGAAAATATGGGGATGTTGTTGATTGATTTGTCATTGATGCCAACATCATGAGGTAGGTCAATTTGGTCTTGAAGGATTTTCAGAGGCTGCACTAATACTATTTTTGATGGCTCTTGGATATTATATGTATCCCTAACATGATTATGTTGCACCTAACTATCATGATCAAGTTTGATGACCATGGATCACATTGTTGAAGCCTTTGGAGCCTCTGCATGCTTGATGGTATCATTGATCACTCGATGAAGCCTTGCACATGATTGAGATGCTCTTGTGCCCTTATATATTGTGGATATCTTGGACATGTTCTCCTTATCTCTTGAAGAAGCATTTGATGGTCATGGTTTGTTGGTGTATCCCTTCTTGTTGCACTTATGGTGTCCTTGCATGAAGCTCATGACATGATGGAGTCCTTGAAAAAGCCGTATATGACCCAAGTCACTTGAATTTTAATAGGTAAAGTAAATGGTGAAGTCAGCCCAGTCAAAAGGATAGTCAATACAATAATAACATTCTTCAGGTGTCCCTAATGAATTTTGAAGAAAGTTTTTTTTAATGGGGTAAAGTGAAATAAAAAAATAAAAATAAAAAAAAAACAAAAAAAAGGGATGTTTTAAAATAAAATAATAATTAAAAATTAAATTACAAAAGTAAACATTCCCTATTTTATGGAAATTGATCACCTCATCCCTTATTTTATGGAAATTGATCACCTCAAAGGTGTATTTAAATACCTAAGCTCAAACCATCAAAGAAGGAGATAATAGCTCTCGCTAACATTAGTGAGTGGGTTTTTATCGATGAAATTTTTGGTGCAGCCGCAGTGAGTTAGTGGGAAATTCATTTTGAGCTCTGAGATATTTCTTTTCTGTGGAAATTTTTGGAGTACCCGTGGAATTCTTGTGGAGCAGCTCGCTGGATAGAGGCCACGTTGAAGGAACAGTCTCCCTTGGAAATTCGTGGTTAGCAACAGCTCGTGGATATACTCAGTTCGAATTTCTCCTTGTCAAAATCATTGAAGCTTAAGACGTGGCCGTTCAGCAATTTCTTTTTGTACAGTCGCATATATTCTCCTAATTTCGTTTGGAAAGAATGTCGGGGATCAAATCGCGGGGTTTGATGGTTGATCAATAATAAAACCTGATCTCTTCTCATCGAATCAATGCTCAGTGTCCAACGATTCGAACCCTAGCTCAGAAATTTCTATTAAAACGCTGACCCGGATCGTGAACAGCAGGCTCCTCATCATATCGGCCAAGCAATTTTTTTTTAAGCATTACAGAAGGAAACTTGTCCGATCTCATGGTGAGATTGAGCAACGGAAGTCGGTTGATTAGGGAAATTGAACGGCAATCAGCAGCTCGAGGCAGCGAAAAAACAGCAGTGATAATCACCTTCATTCAGCAGTTCCGTACAAGTTACAACAGTAATGAGGGTTCAAGAACATTTATGGAGGGAGAAATAGGGGGTGTTTTCATGACCAAAGCATGCACCTGCATACGTGTGCCATTCTCAGTTCATTTCGAAATATACAGCATGGACGGTTGAACTGGACATAGCCTCACACAGCATTTTCCCTTGGTCGTTGACTGTGTTTGAAAATCCCTTACATGGAGTGATCCTTCTGGTTATTGAGTTGTTGGCCTCAAGCATAGTCATCAATTTTTATTGATAAGGCCTCATTTGCCGCCATCTTGAAAAGGATCTCTCGCATTCAAAAACCAAATGGTGCTAACTTTGTTGTGTTGCGAGATAAATGAGGCAAGTTGCAGCTTATAATGAGAACATGGCTGATTGCTTCTAAACAGCAAGTTAACATGTTCGTTCTGGTAGTCCTGCAGTATGGTGTGAAACCATCCTGTGAAAAATGTGTTGCTTCTAATGCTGTGGAATTGTATCGAGTATTCACAAAGGGAAATTTAGCCAGTTGCAACATATTTAGTACTTGACAACCGAAATGTATGCAGTAATCAAGGTTCAACTCCTTGCTTTTGATAATCAGACTTGAGTATTCAAATCAATACCATGCTGAACCATAAAACTGGGCTCACTCTTCTACCCATGCCATCTGCTGTGTAAAAGAGTCTGATATATATATATATATATATATATGTTGCTGTTGGTGAAGCTGACCAGGAGAAGGGACAAGGCAGTGAGGCTTTTTCATCTCATAGTACTGGCTTGTTCTAACTTTAAGTTGAGATAATTTCCATCACCATAGCATGATAAGGTTTGGAGGGCATGCTTGGATGTACGATTGGTAGCTCGGATGACAGGCACCAGTATGGAGCGTCTACATATTCCTATGACAGTCCTCATCTTTAGTGGCAGTCTGATACTTAGTAAGGTATGAGATCTTTGACATGTATACTCAGGCATGATATTGTTGTGTGAACAGTCCATATGAAATATGTCATGATCTTCTAAGCTGACACAGACCCGAGTCCTTTTGGACTTAATTGGGAATATACACAGTCCCAGTTTTAATATGGTAACAGTCTGCTCTTAGAAGACAAATCACCAAAATACTTCCATGTATACACAACATGCTACATAGTCAGAGGTTTGAAGTAAACAGCATTCACTTTCCTTAGTCTACATTTGCTACAGCAGATTGATATGACAACGTGGGTGAACATGGGAAGCATTGAAAGCATTCTTCTCTGGAAAATGTGTGGGTCTCTAAGGCAGCAATAGAGTAGCAATCCGAATTTAATTTGTCTGATTTTTAAGTCTTTTTGGAGCAACAGTTGATATGAAAATAATTAACACAACAGGTTGCCATTCCTG
>LPNX011075136.1:5633-39883 GCA_001517045.1 Pseudotsuga menziesii
TTGTATCATATTTTTTCTGATTTATGATTCCCGGTATGGATTGATTTGTCATTCTTGGCTAGATCCGGTTGCAACGATTGAAGGTGAGGCTAGGAGAGCCTCACCTCTCAAAGGACAAACCTAAAAGAACACTCAAAACCAAAACAATATTTAGAAAACCTTAAACCATGTAAGACACTAGAGTGGCACAAGAAAAGTTGAATGCTTCATTAGGAGGCCAGATGCCTTTTTATAACAATTACAAAGGGACCTCATTGATGAGGCCAAAACAAGCACAATAAATGCAGCTCATTATTTATACTAACATCTAATATATATACTTAATACATTGTCGAATACATAATGAGGAGTGTGGGCCTCCCATATAGCCCATTAAACCAGTTTAAGTGGAAAGTGTCCCTACTTTCCTGCTTTCAGATTTAAGTTGGAAGCCATGCTTGCAAAGAGGAGATGGAAAAGGTTGAAGAGGTGCTGAGATTGGTTTCAATTTGATGAAGATCTAGACGGTGTGTAGATGGTCTAAGATGCGAGTAGGTGGGGGATGCCCATGATGCTACTCTTGTCATCTTTATTGTAAATAAACTAGAGGGAGAGATCTGTATTGTTTTAAATGTGTGAACCTCTTCTCTTGCAAGATTGGAGCAGGTGGGGATTCGCATATCGCTATTTTTCATCATCTTGCTGTGAATAAACTAGAGGCAGAGATCTATATTGATTTAGATCTGTGAACCTGCTCTCTTGGTGGTGGATATCTATGCACCCTTGGGGATAGGAGACCTATGTATACACTCACAAATGAATTGATACTGAAACCCTCACAAGGGTGTGATTTGGATTGATACAAAAGTATTTTAGCTACCTTGCACTCCATGAAGGTCTTCTCTACAAATAAAATTTTGTAGAGTACTGTTGGAGGATTGTGTAAATAACAAAAATGGAACAAAACTGTGCAAAGTGTTGTAGAGTACTTCAAAAATTGAATTTAAAGAGAACCCATTGAAAAGAGAACTAATACTATTGCAAAGTAAATCTGAACCAAAAATGCGAGATCACTGTTGGGCTTGGACTAAGGTGAATGGATCCCTATGGAAAGGTTGTGGAATCCTGTGCCATGTTGAATATGGCTTGCTCGAGAATGCAAAATGAACTTCTGCCAATTGTCAAATATGCCATGTTGAAGATGGCTTTGCTAGAGAGTGCTTCTCACTGGTGAGCGATAGTTGTTGCTACTATGGGGATGAGCATTTCTAACTGCTGTGGAGGCACACAGAACCCAACATGTTCGTGAAAATAGTCCTTGAAGATCCATGAGGTACTGTGTAATGTCCCTCCTTTATGCCCCTAAGAGTTTTGCGATTGTAAATATTATTTATGAGGGACTCTAGGTGAGGAGCTCAAGTTCCAAGGCCCCACCCGAAGAAAACCTGAAAGTTAGGTAAAATTTTATTAACACAAAAGCCGACAAGCATAGGTGCAAAAAGAACTAGGGCTAAGGGATCGAAAAACAAGGGTTTGACAAAAGACATTATGATATAAATCATATCATAACCTGAACCCTCCTCCCTATATTGATGTGGTTCCAGAGTTAAGGACTGTGTTGTGATTTTGTTTTCTTGGTGCTCAGATTTTCCTTAAGCCTATTTTTCCTTTTCCTTTAGATACCAAGCGAGATGTTCTGCAATTTTTCGTAGTTGAGCTTGGATATGGAACAAGGCTCAGATTTATGGTCTTTATAGGCTTTTGTTAAAATTCCAAAATACTGATTTAAGCTTGTGTTCTTAAAATATATGGAATAAGCATTCCATGCATGTGTTTGTTAGAGTACTAGTATATTTGGTATGCCTTCGTTTTGCTAGGAACAATGGTTACTGCCATCAATTTTCTTTTTCCCTTTAGATCTGGTGTTCTGTTCATCGCGGCATGCTGTAGCATCTCCATACTACCCACTTATGGGTTGCATTGTAAAACCATAGCACCTGTATACTTCTAGAATTTACATAGTACGAGCCTTGGACTTGGATTATAATCCATGACTCCTGCAAACCATTTTTTTTTAAAGGTATGTTTTGATCTAACACACTTAGATCGAGGTTCATATATCCAGATGGCATATCTCTCACTAGGCATAATATGAATTCTTAATTTTATCCATAGTGGAGTATGGGTAGATGCACCTTAGTCAAATATGAATCATATGTATGCTTCAAACGGAATACTGGGTGATGTCTAGCCCACGTGTGCAGCCTATTAGGGATCGAATTGATCCTGAACTCCATAGTGCATTTTCCAGCCAGCTTGTACATTATAGGGGGTTGACTTGGGTATGAATCCCCACCATTTTTGACTTCCTGCCTGTTCTTTGTTTATCTGTTGTAGAATGTTTGAGCAGAACATGAAATGAGTTGTGTCACAGTAATGGATCTGACCGTTATGCTTGTCAGGGGTTTGATATATCCTTGATTTTGATTTTTTTCAGTTACGTTGTTTTTCTTTGATCTAAGCCCTTATATTGGCTTTGAAGTATAAACTTGTATCCTGGTTTTCCCGTTTGCCTGAATTTGGTCTATGGGATGGAATGCATCTTTCTGCTGCATTCTGTTTTGGTGCTGCAATATTTTCTGGTGGTTTTTGAGACCCAAGAACAAAATTTATATGCAATTATAAAAATATGGTAGGAATCAATAATAACTGGAATAATATAATAGATTATTCTATACAGAGCCTGAATGATTAAGATATGCAAATTTATGTTGGAAAGGGAATTCTTATGCATAGTCGGGAATGATAGTGTCTGGATCCATAGATCCACTGTAAGGTAAGGTAAGCCGGCCATGGATGAGTCGTGGCTTGTAAATTACTCTATTTTGACAAAGCAATAAAGAAAATAAAGAAATTGGTGGACGTAGCCTCATGGACGAGGTGAACCACGTGAATATGGTTGTCTCATTGTATTACTATGTTGTGCGGGTTTATTTCTTTTGTTTACATGATGCAGATGTTATGAATGCAGTATAATGGCTTATAAATCGTGGATAAGGTCACTAAACATGTTTTTTGTAGACACCTAATCCAAGAACTCATGACTTCAAGCATTAAGGTACAATGGGTATTTTACATATGGTATCAGAGCCAGCTACAACACTGGACCCTTAACAATGGGCTAACATGATAGTTTTGCAGGATTACATTTGGAAGAAATTGAGGCATATTAGTACCTTTTCCTATGAGCAGTGTAGTATTTTTGGCTTATTATGAACAAAGACAATTTAGATGATGTTTTGTGTGTATTTAGTCTGAAGATTCTACTGTTGCTTGATTTGAATGTGATCTGGGCAGTTTGATAAACAACTAGATTGCATTCATGTATATATATATATATATTATAGTTGTGCATACTTTGCAGTATGTCCACAGCTAAGTTACCTGCCCCACTGCTTCCAGTTTCCCATAACTGCAGAATAGTTCAATAGGATCTTTTCATGCAAAATACACTGCCTCTGTGTGTGTCTTCATTGATGTCTAATCTTTGACAACTAATAGTAGGTGACGATGTCTTGTGCTTTTGGGATTACGGTATGACTCACCAGCTCCAAATTAAGTTTTTTCTTATATTTTTCGAGTTAATATCACTCACTGACTCTTCATAATGCTTCTATTACTATCTATAATGAGAGTCATTGTATTCATCAATTCCTTGTTTGATCATATATTGTTAGATATGTTGAAAACTTTCCATTGATATCTATATGTTTCCTAAGATCTTGTGTAAGCACAAAAATAATTTGGATACATACATGGAGACGTGTGATAGCACTTGCACTCATCTGGTGGTATATGAATAATTACATGGTTGAACATGTTGTATCACTTACTATGAGGCTGAAGAGGTTTTACACCTTTTATTAGTTATCATAATGCACTCGTTTTCCAACCTGCAGGGTAGTCAGACTTATGGTCTATTGGTACTAGCATGCACCAGCAAGGTGTTATTTTCCTCGAGTTCTCCTTGGCAATTAATAGTTATGAAGTTGCTTGTAGCCTTCTAGATCTACCTCAGCAGGTTTGCAAAGAAAACAGTGGTTCAAACATTCATATCTCCATTTATCAAAGCCAATTGATTTATGTTGTTTACTGTTTTGGAGCTTATCTATGATAGACCTGTAGTCGTACATCTGTCATTTATGATTTATCATTATTACATGTGAATAATGTTGTCTCAGTAGTCTGAATTTGGATCCATGTCATGTTGATAGCATTAAACCATATCCTAGACTCTACAGTCATGGACCATGATTGCCTTTGGCAAAGTATGACTGCCATATGTGCATCTTTGTTTTGTAGCCTGCCTTCTGAAGCATAATTAGCTTTTGATGTCTTGTATTGCATTTTTTTCCCATCCTGCAGGATAATCAAAATGTTAGTATATGTAGTATGTACTATAACTATTCTCTATGTCCAGTGATTGCTAATATTTGACAGCTATAATAAGCGAAGGTGTCTTACATCTTGTGGGTAAATGGTATGTTTTCATTACTAAAAAAATAAGCTTATGATTTTAAATCAAAAAAATGTATAGATATATCTATATTTCAGGATAGATTTGTTGTATCCTTGAGATGTTTCTGATGAATTTAAGTAAAACTGTCCATCCAAATTACAAATGACCAGGGAGGAACTTGTTACATAGTAGCATGTTATTAACTTGATGTATACATCATTAATTGTAGTCCAATATTTAGCATATGATAATTCCTATTTTTAATATAACCAGCCTCTTGAGATCGGAGAACTATAGAAGCAATCCAATCGGCTAGTATTTGGAGATATTTTCATTAGTGTGCCCTTGATAGGTTATGTTCCTTGTGTTACTTGTTATTCTGCATCCAACTTGGCCAACATGCAGGATAATCATGTGATGGTGTTATTTGTTCATTTCTACATCTACAGCTAAAAGCTAAAAGTAGGCACAGGTGTCTTGTGCCTTTTGGAAAGATGGTATGATCCTAAAAGATGCCTTATCAGCACTGCGACATGAAAAGGTGTATAATTTCATATATTTAAAGTTTATTGAATTTTTGGCATATTTGATGGAAGAAACTTCTGCACCTTGTGGAGATATGTTATTCTCTTGAAGAGGCCTCATCAGCATTACAATAGAAATGGTGCATGATTTCATATCATAGTTCTTATAGATTTGAGGTATGCTAAATCCTTTGTCTGTCAGTTGATTTTTGTAAATCCCTTATCTGTGGTTTTGATCTTAGTTTCGATCTGTAGAAAAGGTATGCATCTTTTATTTTAAATATGTTTTGCGGATCTGAAGTCTAACTAGTATCGGTTTTGTTCCCAGTCGATGTTTTTACCTTCATTCATGATCCAACTTTGCCACTAGTTTAAGTTCGAGCCCATGTTATGTTTTGTAGAATTTAAGTGATGCTGGTAGTGTATCTAAATATTGATGGAGGTTAAATATGTACAAATTTGAACACTGATAATATTGGTTCTATAGCCTAGTCTGCATATAACGTTTTAGGAGAAAATCAGATCTGTAACTTATAGTTCGTTGGGGATCTGTAATGTGTGGCTGCGCATTTTTAACTCCATGTTTTCAATTGTAGCAATGCCTGCAATTTTTATGTTACAAGTGGGTGTGAATTTATGCATAAATATTTCTCTATGTGATTTGGTGTTATAAATAAACCACGGTTGTGTTTTTACCATGAATAAATGCTTGAGTGTGAGTTTGCTTTCAACCCAGTATTTCATATTTACACCTTGGGATTTTGTATTTCTTTCTCTAAATTTCCAAATCTGGAAGAAATCCTAGGGGTGCATTTTATTTCTTTTTAGGAGCTAACCCTTGTCTGGGCTGACCAATGCACCAACTGCAAATAAAGCATTTACCAAGTATAGTCCTGCATATGCATTGCCTGTGATGAAGTCGTAAGCATTTTCTCAAAGGGTAGGGTCTGAATACAAAGATCCGGTGTTGCAATGTACCAGGTAGAGATTTCATATAAGTATTTTTACAAAGCTTAAGTGCATGGATGGAAAAATATCGGTTAAATATTCCATGATACATTTCGGTCGGTAAAATGATGCTACTAAGTATTTTGGGAATTATTGTTTAATTACTTGATAAGTTAGTAGGAACTGTTACCTTATATTGAAGTTTGATGAAAGGCTCGATGGTGCCGATATTATGGTATTAGTACGCAAGTTAATGATAGTAACTAATGTTAGAAGGAAGGGGTTATATGTTGATTTAAAGTTGTAGAAGTGTTAGTATACAAATATATATTCATTCAAGAATCAATACTATATGTTTAAACATTACAAGGAGTATTATTTGAATAATATAACCTCTTTTGTGCAAATTGATTTTGTTGATTTGAGGGTTTAGAGCTTCAGTATCGCTCCCTAAATTGCTCGTAATTGAAGCTGGCTTGAACACTTGAGCACGCCAATCATTATGATGGCATGGTAGGAAATGTCCAAAGCATTTCCAGACACCAACTTCATGGGGACAGCTCTGCTGATTGAGTTTTCTTACAACTGGTTTGGATGTTGGTCTTATGGCATTGGCAAGCTCAGATGTGGTGAATTTTTTCCTGTGGTAATAAATTGAAGTTAATGAGTGGTTGCATTGTCAAAATTCTCAGGTTTTATGTGTTTTCTTGCAAATGGTGTTGGTATAAGAAATTGAAAATATTTTGTGGCTTCTTGTAAATGCCTTCTTGTCAATTTTGGTGATAAAAGGCTCCTATTGGATGAATGAAAAATAAAGTAAGGCATGACTTACGCAAAAAATTTGATGTTCTTTGAATTAATAAAATGATAAATTGAATTGACAACCTATGGAGTGATTGCAGGCATGGAAAATTATGGCCATGAGAACAGGCTAAAGCTCCAGGACTATGATGAGATAAATCTCATGTGTATAAAGTTGTCACCACAAGGCAGTGGTGATGGAGGTAGTGGTTGAAAGCTACCTTGTTTTCCCTCGGGCCAGCGAGGGACCGTTATGCATTCTGGGGATGCCTAGATGTAAGACATTTGGTTAAGACTCGTTCCGCACACATTAGAGGACTGTCACATGAGTGGGGGACTCTGTGAAGAGAATAACCTCTAGGCGCTATGGGGGTGTGTGAGAATGGAGTGCCTCAACTTGGTGAAGCACCTTGAAGAGCACAAAAGGAGATACAAGGGTATCGTCCTTGTGTTGGGTGGATTGAATTTGTATTGGAAGTACTGTCAGCACTTGGTGTGTTGGGATGGAAGACGTCCAAAGAAGAGAATAATGTCAGGAAAAGGTATGTGTAGTACAGGTAAACTGGTACCTATATGTTATTGGCAATAGAACTGATATGTTATGAAAATTGTATAATCTTGGATTTCTAACTTTTACATTGTCTTTCAATGTCGATGCTAGTATGCATGCATATGTCTGATTTTAAATGCAGGATCATGAAAGGAAATACAAGCAACCAGGACGACTCAAAAGGAAAGGAAAAGTTATTGAAGAACAAGAACACCGAGGACTGTGTTAATTTCAGGGGGAGAGGATGTAATGTCCCTCCTTTATTCCCATAAGAGTTTTATTATTGTAAATATTATTGTATGAGGGATTCTAGGTGAGGAGCTCAAGTGCCAAGGCCCCACCCAAAGAAAACCTGAAAGTTAGGTAAAAGTTTATTAACACAAAATCCAACAAACATAGGTGCGCAAAGAACTAGGGATAAGGGATCGGAAAACAAGGGTTTGACAAAATACATTATGATATAAATCATATCATAAGCACAAAGAAAAATTGAAAGAGAAGTATTATTAAATTGGAGATCTATCAATGATAGATATAAGTCCTGTGATATAAAGTATATCATAAGGAAAAACAAAAATGTCAAACTAAGCCTTCATAAAAGATAAGGTATTTTAATTAAAATCTATACATAAAAATACATCTGATGTAATATAGGGAAAATGTGGAGTATCATGAGAACAAAAAGGAAAAAAAAAAACATAGTAATTAAACCCTTTTTATAAAAAGACCTAATTTATTACATTACAAGGTCTATAGGATGGATTTCTTTCCTCTTTTTAGACCTAAAGACTCATTGAGTCTTTTTCGGCAATATTACTCCCTCGCTTTACATTTGTAAACTTTTACATTTACATTTTAATTATAAGAGAGGAATTAAATTCCTTCAACCCATTTGGTGCCTTGATCTCGGCATATTTTAAGGAGAGAGCGGGCTTAAAGAAAGGAATGGATTACCACCAACCTTGATAGTCGTTCACCTGCTCCAAGATAGAGGGGACCCTTCATGCACAGCATGCACAAAATTTGCATGCATTCTCCTTGGTCTTCCCTCCCTTCAAAACGAACCAGGTTCTGGTTGGAAAGGGAGAGGGAAGGAAAAGAAAATCTTTGGGAAAAGGCAGGCGAGTTGTTGCTTGGGGAATCTAGAAGGATATGAAATATATAATGTGAAATCGTTCTCATGAATTCTTGGGACGCTCACATCAGGAGTCGACCTGTTCATTACGGATAAGTAGCTTGACGAACGCCAAAATCTGTAAGCGTCATTTTTCTTTTTGTTTTAAAAAATCCATACCATGAAGCCATTCCTAGAAATCGAATCAAGGTGAATGTGACCTGAACCCTCCTCCCTGTATTGATGTGGTTCCATAGTTAAGGACTGTGTTGCGATTTTGTTGTCTTGGTGCTGAGATTTGGCTAATCCTGTTTTTCCTTTTCCTTTAGCTACTAAGCGAGATGTTCTACAATTTTTTGTACTTGAGCTTGGATATGGAACACAGCTCAGATTTATGGTCTTTATAGGCTTTTGTTAAAATTCCAAAATAATAATTTAAGCTTGTGTTGTTAAAATATATGGAATAAGCATTCCATGCATGCGTTTGTTAGAGTATTGGTATATTTCGTATGCCTTTGTTTTGCCGGGAACAATGGTTACTGCCAGTGATTTTCTTTTTCCCTTTAGATCTGGTGTTCTGTTCATCATGGCATGCTGTAGCGTCTCCATACTACCCAATTATGGGTTTAATTGTAAAACCATAGCACCTATATACTTCTATAAATTTCATAGTACGAGCCTTGGACTTGGATTATAATCCATGACTCCTGCAAACCATTTTTTTTTAAAAGGTATGTTTTGATCTAACACACTTAGATCGAGGTTCGTATATCTGGATGGCATATCTCTCACTAGGCATAATATGAATTCTTAAGTTTATCCATAGTGGAGTATGGGTAGATGCACCTTAGTCAAATATGAATTGTATGTATGCTTCAAACGGAATACTGGGTGATGTCTAGCCCGCGTGTGCAGCCTATTAGGGATCGAATTGATCCTGAACTCCATAGTGCGTTTTCCAGCTAGCCTGTTTATTATAGGGGGTCGACTTGGGTCTGAATCCCCATCATTTTTGACTTCATTCCTATTCTTTGTTTATCTGTTGTAGAATGTTTGAGTATAACATGAAATGAGTTGTGTCACAGTAATGGATCTGACCGTTATGCCTGTCAGGGGTTTGATATATCCTTGATTTTGATTTTTTCAGTTACGTTGTTTTTCTTTGATCTAAACCATTATATTGGATTTGAAGTAGAAACTTGTATCCTATTTTTCCCCTTTGCCTGAATTTGGTCTATGGGATGGAACACATCTTTCTGCAGCATTCTGTTTTGGTGCTGCAATATTTTCTGGTGGTTTTTGAGACCCAAGAAAAAAATTTGTATGCAATTATAATAAAATGATAGGAATCAATAATAATTGGAATAATATAATATATTATTCTATACAGAGCCTGAATGATTAAGATATGCAAATTTATGTTGGAAAGGGAATTCTTATGCATAGTCGGGAATGATAGGGTTTGGATCCATAGATCTGCTGTAAGGTAAGGTAAGCTGGCCATGGATGAGCTGTGACTTGTAAAGTACTCTGTTTTGATAAAGCAATAAATAAAATAAATAAATTGGTGGACGTAGCCTCATGGACAAGGTGAACCACGTGAATATGGTTGTCTCATTGTATTACTATGCTGTGCTTTTTTTTTTGTTTACATGATGATGATGTTATGAATTCAATATAATGGCTTATAAACCATGGATAAGGTCACTAAACATGTTTTTTGCAGACACCTAATCTGAGAACTCATGACTTCAAGCATTAAGGTACAATGGGTATTTTACATACTGTTGTAAAATACTAATAGGAATGATGGATGATGGCATCCAAAAGAAGGAAAGGTTGGTGTACAAACATGCTTTTGTTGTACAAAGCGATGTAATTAATAGTCCTACAAATTTTAGTAGAAAAACCCATGAGGATGTTATAAAAAGTAATAGAAGTCTGAGAACACCACATTGAACTTGCATATCAGTGTCTCCAAGCTCATCTAGAGAAGGTTCCAAATGGTGCCACAAGTGGATAAACATATTATGTTCAGCTTGCAAATATTTGGTGATTGTGTCATTGAATTCAACCTTAGTAGGTGAAGATTTGGAAATTTTAATCTGATCAACTGGAGAACTATGAACTGAGGAGACAACTAATTTTTTATCTTTTTTTCCTGTAAACAGGCTATATGCAGAGTCGGTATGAATTATTTTCATCGCCGATCCAACGAAATTTTGAACTAGTACCTTGTCTAAAGATAGAGGATACAAATCAAGTCGATAATATGTATTTGACATCAGTAATTTTGGATTGTAATACTGAAAATGACTGTTTGGTGATGAGTTGTCATACATGTCCAATTTCTTCAAAAAAGCCACGGTGTAAATAGTAAAATGATCCACTACAAATACACCAAAATCAGAATCAAGGTGATGAGAATAGAAGTTTTCATCCTTCAAACTGCTCCCAATTTCCAACACACCAGGAGAGTAAAGCTATGAATACAATGTTGGAACTTGGAAAGTATCGGCAACTCCTTATATATGCATTTCTCTAACATTTGTTCCATTGTATCAGCTAGATCATCAATCTGAATCTCTTCAGAATCCTAAAATTTGAGAAAATGGTCACCCCCATGTCCTGTCATATAAAGAAGAATGTGACTACCTTCATCACTCAAGAGGCGCTTTGAACAAGGAACAACAGGATGATGTTGCCCAGTCAAAACATGCAATAATTTTTCAATAGTCACCTCATATCCTCTGTAATCTACCTCAACATTATCACAATATATATTAAGTTGATGGTTCTCATTGTTGAACACTTGAGAAGGATAGCTATTTCGAGAGTTGCATGCCATATCATCTCCCATCCTGAGTATTATAGTCTTATTAGGTATCCCTAGCATTTTTATAGTCCGATATAGGGACAATGTGCTAGCCACGTGCCAATAATTGAACCTAAATCGAGATGTGCATAGCAAAACTGCCGAGTTGTTAGTGTGCATCGTTCCCATGGGCCCAAAGGCTGAGGAATATCCATAGACTGTCAAAATTAGCTATGATGATACAAACAAGAGGGATAACCTCATTTTCATATTTCCTCAAGGTATGCCTTATGGTGGAGGTCTGTGCTTCTGTAGATGAAGTAGATTTAGGGTTTTTGCAGTAGAGTAGAAGGATAAAATGCAATGCCTACATTGTGGAGATTGAGGCTATTTAGGAGAGAGAGAAAATGGAAGATCTTGTTAGATCCCTGAGTCAAGTATGTGCAGTTATAGGAACTCAATGGGGTGATGAAGGAAAGGGAAATATTGTTGACATTTTAGCACAACGCTATGATATTATGGTGCGTTGTCAGGGAGGGGCAAATACTGGTCACACAATATACAATAATGAGGAAAAGAATTTTGTACTAGATTTCTCAACTGAACCAAGGAACATAAATATGAGGATTGCAAAGAAGACCATGAAAATGGAATACAGAATGGAATATCATATGGAGAAATTTAGTTATTCAGTGGAGATTTTCTTTAGCACCTTCAAATCGAAATATGGATGGTATTCCACTTAAATGACATCCGCTGCAACTTCCCGAGTATTAAAAATAGTGACAACTTCCCACACAAATAAAGGTATCATTTCTTTACACTCACGACCCCCTTTCAGATTAAATGACCATTTCCCCTTTTCAACATGAGTTGGATGGAATGGGAAATGAGGGGATTGGAAAAACAAATAATTTGACAAGGCTGTTGATGTACCTTGGTGACCCAATCAGCAAACTCATTTGCACTTTGCACAGTTGTAGAGAGAAATACGAATCCAAATTTTTTCACATGCTTCACAAAGTCTTCACGGCATTAGGGTTTTCACTAAAGGGAGTCTTCAACTCTCACACACAAAACAATGAACAATGCCGCTGCTTCATTTTGGGGATGAGCGACAGGAGGAGGCCATGTTCATCAAGGAGAGGGGTAAGACTCTTGAAGGTGAGTGTGTTAGAGGGTAGGCGCAACAGAGATGGAGGATATGCAATAATGGACAAGGATATGGGGTGGAGTAAGGTATTCGCAACGATGATGGAGGCATAGATGATGGAGAGAAAATGATGGAGAGAAGATGAAAAATGGTGGAGGCACAAATGATGGAGGAGGTGTTAGTAGAAGCATGCCTAAAAGCAACAAAAAAGTGGAGAAAATATTGGCAGTGTGTTGGAAGGAGGGAATGCGTGGAGCGATGAAAATGGTCTGCAGAAAATGGGGATTAGAGGATAGTAAATTCTTTAGCTATGAATGGTTTGCAAAATTAGCATTAGGGCCATATCGCAGAAATGGGGAGGGGCCTGATGGAAAATTGGAAGCAAAAACTAGAAGTAGAAAAAAAATAAACAGAGAACTACAGGAAATAGGGTTTAAGAAAAATGAGCATTAGATAGCTAAAGCAAGAAAAATAAATTAATTAAAATATAGGTCTACGAGCGAACTACTCTGATTCCAATTGATTTGCTGTTCACGGTGAGATCTAGTATCAAAGATCGAAGGTGAGGCTAGGAGAGTCTCACCTATCAATGGAGAAACCTAAAAGAAAACTCAGAACCAAAACAATATTCATAAAACCTTAAAACATGTAAGACACTAGAGTGGCACAAGAAAATTTGAATACTTCATTAGGAGGTTAGATGCGTTTTCATAACAATTACAAAGGGACCTCATTGATGAGGCCAAAACAAGCACAATAAATGCTGCTCATTATTTATACTAATATCTAATATATCTAGTTGATACATTACCAAATACATAATGTGGAGCGTGGGCCTCCCATACATCCCATGGATACACTTGATATGCCTATTGTTGATACAATGTGCAATATGTTTGGTGTTTTGGCCTGCCTTGTCTAGATGCATTCTTGGGGAATTTTGGTTTCTGTCTGCATGTTTGATTTAAAGAGGGTCATGCATGCATTTTGATTCCTACCTATCCTAAACACATTGCATACCTATAGGAAGAGACCCGTGATGCATCTCCAAATTTTGGGGCTATGTCATAACGTCTACACTTTAGGAGAATTCAATATTTGATCCATGGTTTTTTCCCATTGGGAATCTATTATATATGTGACTCGCTCTCGATAGGGGAATTTTGGTTTGAGTTTCTGGATGTGAAGGGAGATTGAATGCATTGGAATTATGTCTATTGTAAATGTGTTCCCAATTTGTATGTGGTATTGTATTTTCATTTATGTCTATGTTGTTGATGTATTTGTAACTTTGGAATGTATTCATTCGTATATATTATGTATTGTACCCCGATGTTTATTTCACAATGTGTCTATAATGTAATTGAGTCATGTCATGCCCCCATGTTCCGATTGGGAAGTTTCTATAATGTAAACAAGTCATCTCAAGTCATTATGGGTAACCCTCCTATTGGTCAAGGGTTAAAGTCCCCGCAATTGTGGGGCCCTAGGGTTATTAGACTATCCTAGTGAAGTAGAGCCTAGGTGAGTCATTGTAAGTCAGGGCAATAGTCCCCACCATCTAAGTCAAGGTTAAGCCTCCTTGTTGAGCAAAGGGAAAATTCCCCACAAGTTGTGGGGCACTAGGGTTATTAGACACTCCTAGAGATGTCAGCTCTAGTAAGTAATTGTTAAGTGAGGCTGACATGTTGGAGTGGGTTTCAAGTGAACAAAAGAATATAAATAGAGAATGAGGCTCTCTATTTATCACACACACATTCACTCATTGGGGCGCATGAGTGAGAGAGGAGAAGCTATCTCATTGTGAGAGAGAGAGATAGAAGCTGTGGAGATCATCTTTATGTTTTCAGGTTTTACTACTACCACTGGTGCTCATTCTATCTATGAGGAAGTTGCGGGGTTTTCTCCTTTATGGTTTCCTCGAGGAAAATGATTTGTGTCTCTTGTCTCTTGTGTTTATTTCTGTGCATGTTATTCTCTCATTTAAATATCCTAAGATAATGCTAGGCTTGAATGAAAAAAATCGAACATGGTATCAGAGCTAACCTGAGAAGAAGACTTTGTGCAGCTACAAAAGCTATGGATTCTTATTTTTTTGGTCTCTCTCTACAATCCATCAGCAAAAGTATGCTAGGATGACTCTCCATTGAAGGACGCATCTTTCTGTCGAAGCGGAATTCGATTCCGAGCATTTTCAGTTTTTTGTGTGGAAATTAGGGCTTTCTACAGAAGAGGAATTATTGAGTGAGCTGGGCATAGGATTTCTATCCTCATCAAAATCAAATTTTAGAGACCTGTTTCAAGATTTTTGATCTGGTGAAACTCTAGGAAATTCAAAACCTAGTTTGACCCCGAGCTAGAAAAAACCCTGAATACTAAAACTGCCAAGTTTTGGTACATTCAGTACATCCCAATATTGAAGAAGTCTCAGGAGCTGAAAATTGCAGAGGCAAAATATAAAATCTTTATTTACACTATTTCCAAAATTCCACCTCAGCTTCACTATATTATAGGAGATATGATCCCTTCAAGTTAGGGTTCGAGTCTCTTCCAGGATTCATCCCTAAACATGACACCTGGGGAGAATTTGTATATCTTGGGATACAAAGGTCCAAATGAAATTTATGAAGATGTTCTAGAAATGGAATGGACTATGATTTCTTGTGGTCCAATATTTAGACTCAGAAGATGAAACAGTGACACATGGAAGTCTGTGCAACTTCGTTGTTTTGAATAGTCCTCTAACAGGTCACCTTGGGAAAACAATCATAAGTCCCAATTGGTAAAACAAATTCTAATGAAAACTATGGTGTTGAATCAGGGATAGGCCAGGATACCTTTATACAAATTTTTAGACATAGAGGAGTATCAATTTTAGATATACCACAGAAATAGTAACAGGAATTTCTACAGAAGAAATTGGAAAACTAGGGCTTCTTGTTCCAGGAGTTTCCCTCCACTATTTTCAGAAAAATAATTTATTATACAAATTTCCTTGAAGAGATCTATCCTTCTATCCAATCATATCTAAAATATTCCAATTTTTGAAAATTAGGGTTTCTCTGACAAACCCTAGATCAGCCAGCTCCGGAACTAGGACGGACACCTCAAATCGGTAAGATCTAACATTAGAGGAAGTTTCAACTCAAAATGGGCCTTTTAACTTTGATTCAAATTCCATGTCATCATGTGTTATCCAATGAAATTTCTTTAAATCTAAAATACCGTATAGTTCTTAAACACTTTTTTAATATAAATTTGGGGATAGGTATCATAAAAAAAACTACTCTTTTGGTTTGTATTTTCGACATATCTCCTCGTGTTTTTACTCAAATTTTGATTGGGAGAGCTCATTGGATGTGGAACTAAATTCCCCTTCCAATGAGTACCCACTTCGAATACTTTTTATGGACCTCGCTACCCCAAAAACAAAAAATTCCTAAAAAAATGGAATGATGACATCATCATTCTATTTTTTCAAGTATTTATTGTTTTTGCGGTAGAGGGGTTTGTCAAAAGTATGCCAGGTGGGTACTGGTTGGATGAGGCATTTAAATATGCATCCAAAGAGCTCTCCTCATTAAAATTTGAGTAAAAACATGGGGAGATATGTCAAAAATACAAACAAAAAAGTAGTTTTTTTCTTTTCTTTCTTCAAAATTAATAAATATTATTTTATTATTTTAACTATTATTTTATTAATTATTTTTAGAAGGCCCATGTTGAGTTGAAATTTCCTCTAAAAATGAATTTGACAACTTCCAAGCATGGAAGAATATGATCTCCCTAAATAAAATGAATTGGACACCTACACAAGTAGAGAGATTCCAGTTCTAGAGGGAGATGAGGCTAGAAGCCTTACACAAGAAGAACTTAGTCAAGGCCAAGAAGATCATTGTTGATTCAATCATGGATCAACTTGTACCATAAGTGTCTTTACTAAAGACATCAAAGATGTTTGATTCCTTTACCAAGCTATTTGAAGGGAAGAACATAAATCAGAGGATGGCTTTGAGAAAACAGATGAAGAATGTCAAGATCTAGGATGCAGAACAACTTGAGGCAGTAGAAGAAGAAATGGAGGATGCAGAAGTAGTGATAGCCATCTTGAATGTCCTCCCAAGATCATGAATTCATTCATGTGAGGAATGTGTTCCAGAAGAAAGTGATTAACTTTAGCAAACTCTGGGAAGAAGAAGAAGCTCGACTCATAAGAAGAGAAGAGAATATGGGAGAAACTAAAGATCAAGCTCTCACCATCCAAAGAAGATCCCTCAAGCGATGAGGAATATGAAGGACTCAAATCCTGAAAAAAATCTTATCCAACTTATCATTTGGATAAGAAATGATGCCATTATGAATGACTAAGACGATGAAGCTGAAGGCTCAAGAAGAAGTCTACCCACAAAACAAATAAAAATAAGTATTCAATTGTCATTTCATGATATTGTTTTGTTATGCATTTCTTTATATTCAGTTGATGTATTATGCATGATAGGATATTTGCATTAATGGTGGTATACTACTAATATGCATGTGATGGGTAAGTAGCTCATGGTGCTATACAACTCTCCATTGCTACTTATCTAGAATGAAACCTCTTTGCTGACATATTGATTTAGTACACAATCTCAATGTTGTCTTGGTAGAGATGGAAGGAATCTAGAAATTTTCAGTGAGATATGGATGAATGTTGTATTGGATAAAGTAGTTGCATGATCATATATTTATGCATAAGAAATTTCCAGTATGAATATTCCTTATGAAATGTTTCTAACCATACAAATGCATTTGACTAGTAGGAAAGATCGCGTACATAATCACCTACAAGCAAAGAAAGACAAGACTTGTTCCAAAGAACAAGTGGTGACATCTCAAGATGAAGAATAAATATGATGAATGCAGTGACATAATTAATAAAGAACCTTCCAGCTATGAAGAAGTAACCAAGAAGAAATGGAAGACTAGTTCAAGAAGAATGATGTCTAGGATGCAGTGTCGAGACCTAAAGAGAAGTTCATAGTTCCATCATGCAGTAGATGGAAACATCTTGGGATAACGCATAGATAATGAGCTTGATAAATATCTGAACCTATGCTACAAGGTTGATAGAGGATGACAAGCTCACAGATCGGTGTGAGAAGAACTTTTGAAAAAGTTCAAGATAGAGGATCTTGGTATCCAGTGATCCTATATGGATACATAGAATATTAGTAGTAGAGGAAGCTACTTGTCACTCTGGTACCGAATGTTTTAGTGCATAGAGTACAAAAGACAGAGGGAGAATGATGCTCTGCTTCAAAAGGATTGACTGCAGAATATCCTGAGGTTCGACATGGTATGACAGGATGGATAGATTACTCATGACTCGAGGCTTTACTGAGAGTAAAGAGGACTCCAACCTTTGCTTCAATATTCAAGGTAGAAGACCAATGATGCTACTGTTATGTGTTGATGCACTACATTCTAGGCATGGAGGTGTGGAGAAGGGAAGTATGCAGTAGAGATCCTCAAGAGGTTCAGGATGATGGAATGCAAGGCCATGACCACACCTATGGCATCAAAGCTGAAGACATTGATTCTTGCTTCATCAGAGATGGTTGATGCCACGATATATCATCAAATTATTTGTTCCTTGATGTACCTTATGAATACGACACTAGATATTTGGTTTGTTATGAACACATTGAGACATGTTCACCTGATGTTTGCAAAGCATGTAGTGAGGTACCTAAAGGGTGTAGTTGATTATAGGCTCAAGTATGAGGAAAATCAAAAGATTATGTGGATTTGTATTGGGTAGGAAGTGCCATTGATAGGAAGAGCACTTCGAGGTGCTACTTGAGCATCCATAATGAATGTTCAAGGTTCTTTCTTATATAAATAAGAATGGATTATTTTCTAACAAAAAAGGAAATATAAAACTACCCAAGTTTTAATTAGTGATTATACACCACCTCTTTATACATAGATACAACACAATATTTAGTGGAATACTACATTGTATAATATATAAGTTATTACATCTGAAAATACCAATAGAAAAGGAAGCCACCATCACATCTCCCTCAAACACTTATTGGCCTGTTCAATGGTTGCAAGATTCGTTTCATCCTCAACCTTCATCTACCATTTTTTGAGCCATTTAGAAGGATGGAACAAGGAGGGATGTCTATCACTAATGGATATATAAGCCCATGCCCTCATGGATATTTGAAATTTGTCAACCGATCGAATCGCATTAGCTCATCTATGTTTGTTCCTAGTCCAAGACATGGGAAAGTATGATACTTTAAACAATTCTCGAGATGCGAACTCAATATATTCCCAAATTGAAATTACTAGAGAGAGGCCCTAGAGAAAGGAGTTCCATCCTTTGAAATCCCCAAGTCTGAATTAAAAAATATCTATTTAGACTGTGAAATAGACCATCAAGACATATAGTCTCCAATTATACAAACTATACTATTTCCCAAGGTCAATTAGTAACTAGCATCGCTTCTTGATCACTTGATTCTTTCCTTCTTGATGGAATCTATTGTTAACGTCGTTATGTGTGTTGTTAATTTCACTATGCATCAAGTGAGGAGGACAAAGTTGTAACTATCCCATAATGTCACCTCCTACATTAGGGTGGTGAACCATTTAGTACATGCACTTTGAGATCTACAACAACCATTTTAAATAGAAACTAATGCTAGTGGTTATGCAATGGGGGCAATATTAATGCAACATAAAAAACCAATATGATATCGTTTTGAAACTTTCTCTACAAAAATAATCAACTATCCAACGTATGAAAAACTGTAGTATGCATTAGTACAAAGTGTTAAAAAGTGGAAAAATTACCTAATGGGTAAAGAAACAATCATACATATTGACCATCAACCACTGCAATATGTACAATCATAAACTAAGCTACAACAATCAAGGAATTTTAGATGGATGGGTTTTCTACAACAATTTCATTTAATTATTAAGTATAGGAAAGAAATCCTAAACAAATTTGTAGATATGATATCTAGACCTCCAAAAATTGCTTTTATTGTCATTCAACAAAGTCCGTTAGTTCATGCAAGTTATGATGACTGATATAATAAGGATGAATATTTTAAAGAAAAGTTATGAATCACTAAGGCATGGCTATCAAAATGAATAATTGAACTATCATATCAATTTCAAGTTGTTGTATCATCTTGGTAAAATCTATATTCGACAAAGTGAAAGAGTGCATGTTATAAAAGAAGCTAGAACTTCTCTCATTTCATGACATTTTGGAGTAGGTAAAACAGTATCACAATTACAAAAGTTTTGATGTTTGCCTCAAATGAATGATACAATGTCCAAATATGTAGAAGGTTGTGTTATGTTTGCAACAAGAAAACCATTTAACATAAAGTTACGCTTCTACATTCCACTTCTAGTTCCTTCTCGTCCATGGAAAAGAGTTTCAATGGATTTTGGAGGAGGTTTACCAATGTCTAGAAAATGAAATAACTATTTGGATGTTGTTGTGGATAGATTTAGTAAAATGTGTATACTCATCCTCTGTAAATAGAAGACAATGGCTAAGATGGATGCTCATTTGTTCTTTCAAAATGTATGGGTCCATTTTGGATTTCCTACTTCGATTATTTCAAATTCAGATTCCCGCGTTATTGGGAAATTTTGGTCATATTTATGGGAGCTAATGGAAACAGAGACGAATAAAAGCACAACATTTCATCCACAAATCTACGGTCAAAAAAAAATGGTCAATCAAAATATGGTACATATTCTTCAAGGGTATTGTGGTAAGCATCCTAAACTTTGGGATGAATAGTTGAATTATGTACAACATTCCTACAACAAAGTTATACACTCTTCTACTCAAAAGTGTCCATTCAAGACATGTTTTGGGTACTTGCCAAAGACTCCTATAGAATTTTTTTTTGGGAAAGATACGGTGGAGTGTACAAAAAACGACGCAGATAAAGCTCGAAATTTTATTCAGCAGATCTATTTAATTCATTAAGCAGTGCATGAATAGTTAGCATCAATTTAGGCCAAATACAAATAATGACACGATAAGCATCGTATAGATAATCATTTTGATATTGGTGATCAAGTATGGATTCATGTCAGTAAATATAGACTCCAAGGTGAATGTACAAATTTGAAACCGATCAAATATGGACCCTTTATAATTTTGGCCAAAGTTGATAATAATTATTTTGGTTGGAATTTCCTCCCTATATGAAAATGTATTTAGTTTTTAATGTTGAAAACTTGAAATTGTATGAGATGCCTATGATTATAGAACAATATGTACAGGTTCAAGAACCTTATGTGGATGAGTTTTCTCATGAGTATCTCAATGAACTTTAGGAATATATAATACTAGACACAGAAGGTCATATCTTCAAGAAGAGGAGACATCGAGTTTCTTCATCTAGGGATAAAAGGAATGCATCCAAGTAAATAAATGTGGTTAGAGACTGAAAGAGTGAGGGAGATATAGACTCACTTATTTTCTAAATGATTTCATGCTTTTGGTGTCCCAAAAGCTTCATGCTGGGAAGGTTTGATCCAATAGTATCATCTCAAGATTGATCAAAGTTAAAATCTTCAAACAAATAAATAAATTTTACCATGGTAAATAGATCATCGAAATCTTTCTGTCAATGTTTGTTTCATGTGAAACAGCCTCTAGACGAAGAAGTTGTGAGGAGTTGAAGTTTTGATAGGAATGGTGAAAAATTGTGAAAAAGGAAATAAAATGTTTATGGTAAAATTGGTTGGAATCTATCCGATTTGAACCCAGCACCTCTCTATAGCCAAATCCCTCACCAGGTTGCACTAACCAAGTTTCCCACCGATGGTCCTCAATAGGGTTATGGGAAAAAATAAATAAAAATTTGAGTCTTTTTTTTCTAGAAAAAATGGGGATGGGTTAATGGATTATCCCTCGACCCCATGTCGACACAAAGCCTCCCATTTAAATTGTATTATAGCACCAAATTATTACCATGTATTAAACCATATGGTGGAACTTTATCCATATCCAATTGAAACCATATCTATCCCTCTGTCTCTCTCTCCCCTTATCTATCCCTCTACCACCTTCTCTCTATCTCTCTCTACATATATTCCTCCCATCTCCCTCCCTCTCCCTCTCTGTTATACACCTAGATGGAACCTCTCCGTCTGAGTGCCGACTTCCCTCAGGTTGGCACACAAAAGGACACTTATGGATTGAGGTTTGCCTAGTTTCATTATACCTTGGCTTATGATGAAATACATTACCTATATACCTAGATGATTACTTTGCCTTTTTGTCATTTTGAGTTGCATTCGCGACTCTCTCTATTGACAACTCACGCATCATTCGTGAGTCTCCTGTTCAGCAAGTCGCGAATCCTAATATTCGTGGGTTGCGCTTATATAGAGTCACGAATCATTCACGGGTTGCTCTACTACAGACCCACAAATGGTTTCCTCAAAATTAATATTTAAAAACTCGAGTTAATGGGAGATTAGTTTAGTCATTTAACTTAATCCCGTTAACTTCTATAACCTCCCTAACCTTCGAGAACTGCCTCATTTCATCCATATAAATAGAGGCCTTGGGGAGGGTGTTTGTTAGTCATACTTGGAGAGCAAAGTTATGCTGGTGGATTGTCTATAGAAATTTTTGGAGCAGAGAAACTCAAAGTCCTTTGGTGACAGAGGAGTCCTTGTCTTAGACATTGGGTTGTAACCTAAACTCCTTCTATTATTGTTAATAAAGTGATTACTTCTTCCATATGTGTTTCATATCTTGTAGATTGGTAAATGTTTACATTTCAATATGATATATGATTTTTCCTAACCTGCATCTATATATATGAATCATCTTGTATGTGGAAGAGTGTTTGTTAACAGGTGAAGGAGGAACTATCCTGGAGACTTTGGAAGTGGATCAAAGAGGAAGAAGATAGAAAGGATCAGACTTCATTTAATTCAAGTAAGTCCTTCTACTTTACTATTTCCTATTCTGTACTTCATAAGTCAAATTGTCTGCAAGAGTATGAGTATGTTTGTAACCCCCCAGACCTAGGTTATTAGGTGAATTATCCTGTATAACAGAATTGGTGACTTCGCTGGGGAAGCCTAGTCTGCTATAGGTCTTTTTCTATTCTTCCTGACTAATGTTTGCTTGAAGTTTGTTTGTGATTTTTATCCTGCTTTCTTACTTACTTGTGCATTTGAAAGTCTTGGGTCTTTCTCTGTTTTTTGAGAAATTTTTTATACCCATCCGTGGGTTGTCCTACTGGACAGTCGTGAATTTAGAGTTGCATTCACAGGTTGTTCCATTGAACAGTCGCGAATCATTCACGACTTGCACTGCTAGACAGTCACGAGTACTCCTGAAAACTAGGATTTCTGTGTGAAAGTTTGCTTGTTCTTTTGCCTATTATAAGCCCTATTTTCTAAGAATACTTTCTCTAAGAGTGCTGTAGAGTTGTCTGAATGCCACAGGTGATCACATCTTAGTGCTTTCTGAAATCCCTTGAGTTTTGTTTACTTGTTTTATTTACTGTCTGCATCTTGAAGCTTTCTGGCCTATTTGGGTTGTTGGTTAGAGTGCCTGAGTCTAGATCAGTGATCAGGGTCTTAGACTCTGTCTTTCTAGTTTGCTTTCTGTCAGTTACTGGTTTGCACTTGCCTGTTTAAAGTCTGCAGTGATTTTTTTAGTCATTGTCTGCACCTAAGCTAGGGTTCCTAGCCTGCTTTTCTTGCTGGTCCTTAGGTTCTGTCTTCCTGTTAGTTTCAGTTTGTGGTCTTTATACAGTTCATAAGTTTCAGGTTTACTCGAGCATTGCATTATAGATGCACAGTAGTTTTTTGATCATTTTTTAAAGTGGAAAACAAAACATGGTCAATCTTTTGCATTGTAATTTTTGCATAAAGTAGTGTTTGTTTCAGTTTAAAAAATTTTATCTTAGAAAAATACAAAAATATATAGGCTTAGTTTCTCTTTTGCTGCATATAATTCATCAATACATATTTGAAAAAATGAAAAGAAGTTTATTTTATAGTGTTAGTTTGCTTTAAATGCACCTTTTTGTTTATTTATTTCTTGCTGAGTCAAAACACCATACAGTTCATCACTTCCGCTTCCTTTGAGTAAAGAATAGCCCTTAAAATTAACGCATAAATTTAAAATCTATTAGTAAGTTTTTATTTTTAGGGCCTTCCACCTACTAGCTTAGGCTAGGCTTGTGGGCTAGGGAGTGTAAACTTCCCACAAGCTATAAACTCAGACGTAGTGGACCATTCATTAAGTAAATCCTTGGTTCTACCGCTGTATCTAGGAAGCTCCTCTCAAACGGGAGTTAAGCACTAGGCTACGTAGAGGCTTGGACAGAGGAGATAACCCTCTGAATCCTTGTCAAAATGTAACCCAGGACTTTTGCACATCTAGGGATTCTGTCCTAGATAGAGTTTCGGGCTCAGATACCCTACCCATGCGTACGAGTTCAGTTGATGACTGTCCCCCTAGACAGTAGGTATTGTCAAGGTAGCCTTTAGTCTCTTGTGTTTTAGGGCTCATACACAGGTAAACCGGAAGGTTATTTCCGGTTCACCTTGGACAGACTTGGAAGGTAACCCTTATGAAAAGTGGAGGATGGTGGTGGGTGATTCCTCCGCTTGTTCCTGAGAACCCCTCAAGGATGCCAAGTAACTGTTCATAAGCTTTCTTCTGGAAAGTATATCTTTATAGCCTGTTTTGATTGCTTGAGACTCTAGGATCTTTTTAGTGTATGCTCTGTGGAGACTCATGGATATGGAATCCTTGATAGACTTGTTTAGTCTGACCTTAGGGTGTGATTTTTTAAAGTCTTAATTCTGGAGGACCAACTACCTAGAAGGTCAAGAAGGTTGAGAAACCTTCCTCCTCTCACACCACTGGAACCTCCACCTTTACCCCAAAGGAAGAGATTAAGCACAGGTGGTTCTTTTGAACTAGTAGGAATACGCAAGGTTCTTGGTGAACCTGAACTAATAACTAACCGCTTTAACTTCGACACAGTCAAGATAGAGTAATTGCAAGCTGACGAGTTTGCAAGAAATTATAATACCCCCTTGACTGATTTGAACGATCCAGTGATCGTGCAGGTTATACCCTTTAGTTCACTAGTGCTAGGTGTACCTGTAGGTAGAGCTATGTCTTCTGAGGGAGAAAGTTCATTTGTCTTCACCTCAACCCTTCCGGTTGAATGGGTACTACCTCCCCCAGTTAGTATCCCTAGATCTAGTTTTCCTTCCACACCCTTAACTCCAGCAAGCCGGGTGGTCCAACCACCGGTTTACTCGAACATTGGAAGTATGTCTGGTGATATGGCTACTGGGATTCCCAGTATACCTACAATTCCTTATTCCTTCCCTTACACTACCCATAGTGGTTCGATGGGGTCCTCAGCCTTTGTCCAAGGATTCCCTTGGAATGGGGGGCACATACCCCCATCCAGTCCATATGTAGGTCCACCTCCTTCATATGTAGGAGTGCAATTTGGGGGAAACACCTCTTATGGGCAAAGCCTCCAAACCCCTATTTTGGTCCCATACACGAGCTCTCCCTTCTCTTTGTTTAGTGGAGGGATACCTGCTCCATTCTTTCAAACCCCAACTTCTATGGGGATGGCTCGACCCACTTACACTACACCTACCACCCAAAATCCGGTGGCCTACAGATGGAATCCGTTCCAAAGAAACCTTTCCACTTCACAACTAGTGTTAAGGGGCAACCCCACTTTTACTTATGGGCATGTGGGGGAAAGTCCCTCTAATACCCAAGCTAGCACATCTAGTACACTGGCTAGGCCCAAACTTCCTTTTCTGGCAACTTTGAACTTGCCAGACTTATAGAAATTGATGAATGATTCGGTGAGGCATGACCCCACGTGGCCACCTGTTCCCACCAAGTTGCCTTCAGATATCCCTAAGTTTGAAGGTAAAGCTGGTGAAGATCATGGGGCACATGCCACCACCTTCCACTTATGGTGTTCTTCCAATTCATTGAATGAAGATTCAGTGAGATTAAGGCTATTACAGACAACCTTGATAGGCACTACGACAAAATGGTACATTGAGTTGCCTTTTGCTGCTTTTAGTAGTTTCTGGGATTTGGCGACAGCTTTCCTTAGTCACTTTCAGCTTCCAGTCCAATACGATTTCAGAACAAACTTGTTGTCCACCTTTAGACAAAACAAGGCTACACATATCTCGGACCATATCCAAGAATGGTGGAGGTGAAAGAGACTTATCAAAGCCACCATCCCTCCTGAGTATTTATTAGAATGGTTCCTTAAATCATTATTTCCATATATAGCTAAGGATGTTTCTACATCAGGAGTGACTAGTGAGGAAGAAGCCATACTCAGGGCCCAACAGCTGGACTTGATTTATTCACAGTCTGGGATCTTATATGAGATCATCCCTGAGGCACCAAGGCCTTCTCATGAGGCCGAGAAACCCAAGCTTGGACCCCATGCCGATGGTGTGGTTGAGTCCGTTAGTTCTCCCACTATAGAGTCTTTGACAAAACAACTTCACCAATTATCTGTCAAACAGTCTACGGTGGAGGCAGAAAAGGCTGCCCCCTCTCCCCAAAATGCAAATTTTTTTTCTCAAACTTCTCAAAAGGGAAATGAGTAGTCCGGTGGGAAGAAGAAGAACGGTAAAAAAGGAGAGGGAAACCAAAACCAAAACAGGCCTAAACCCACAAACAATGCTGATGGGGGCAAAAAAGATAAAAAGAAAGTCAAATTACCTTGTAAGTTGTGCCAAGGGGATCCTTTGACCCACCTTTGTCCCCTCATGGAACAAGCTCAGAAGCTGTTAAAAACTCAACCAACGGCTGTCCTGAAGGATCCATTTCCCCAAGGACAGAACTCCGCATCAGCTTCTACTGTAGCAAGGGGCAGTCAAACTGCTCCTGACCCTAATTATATCAACATGGTCAGATCCTCTACTTTGTTGCAAACTAGGAACAAAAACTATGAGAAAGAGACTCCAGAGACGGGTAAAGTTGTAGGTGAACCTTCCAACCCGCTCACTATAGAGAAACCTACGGAAATAATGCCTAAGTTACCCAAGGGTATCTTTAAGAAGACTTTGCATAACCCCAATAGGGCTGCTTCCAACTACTCAGTGGTTGAAGATCTAGCTCAAACCCCATGTGCAATGTTAGCTTTGGAGGTGCTACAGAGCTATCCTGCTTAGCGGGATGCCCTCTTGACAGCCTTAGGTAGCATGGACTCTTCGAGTCTCACGACGAAGTTTTATTTGTCTAATGTCAAAATTCGCCTCCCTTACCATGTAGCCCTATCGATAGATGTTGTCCATGGTGGTAAGACCATTGGATGAGTAGTTGTTGATGAGGGAGCCTCTACATGTGTTATGTCCCTGGCATGCTGGAAAGCTCTTGGATCCCCAGAGCTGGTCCCATCAACCACTTTACTTACTGCTTTCGATGGAAGGTCGTTCCGTCCACATGGTATCTTACCAGCTTTCAAGATTAAGTTGGTAGGGAAAGCAGTATCTATTGAAGTTGAAGTGATTGATTCACCCTTGCACTATAATTTGCTTCTGGGTAGAAATTGGACTTATGCAATGACTGCTTTTGCATCGGCTATTCTTCGTGTCATGGTATTTCCACATGAGGGCAAGTTGGTTACTATTGACCAACTTGATTTTACTCGAAAGGGCCGTTTAGAGTCTAAGGATTCCAATGTACCATTGGTTGATAGGGCTAAGCCTGCTTCGAGCTTGGGGGTTGGAATGTACACATCTTTGATGGGCACATTCGATATTCCAGCCCCTATTAACTATATCGGTTCCACCAGTGTGGGGAAGTCCATTGCTTCGGTAGTGGATAGGACTGATCCTTGGGTTCTCCCAACCCCCCAGGAACCAGAAGTGCCCTTATCAGCAGTGGAAGTGGCATATCAAGATATTACCCAATCCACTGTTGATTCCCTTCCAGATCCTTTTACAGTCTTAGACAATCTGGAAGAAGTCTACTTGCCTGCATGGGCCAAAAACTCTTTACATTCCATAGATTGCTTAGATACTGTTTTACCTTTCGATGAAGCCATTTTCGAAGCTATGTGTGGGCATGATAAGATATGTGAGGATATTCATCACTGCTCTGATTTCCTTCCAGACCTAAGAAAGATAGAAAACCAAGAGTTTCATGTGAGACTGTCTGGAGATGTTGATACACCCATCAACCCTTTACCTAGGGAAGGAGTGTTTGCCGATGGGAATATGGAAAACATTTCTGCCACTATACCTATCAATATCTGCGTAAATCCAGATGTCGTGGAAAATATCTATATAGGTGCAAACTGCCCTTCGGAGGAGATTGCCATTTATACTGCCCTTTTCAAGGAATTCCATGATATCTTTGCCTGGTCATATGAGGAGATGCCAGGAATAGATCCATCTATTGTCCAACATGAAATCCATACCTACCCTGATGCCAAGCCAGTTCGGCAAAAATTACGTCCCGTGAACCCGTATAAAGTGGAGGCTGTGAAGGCAGAGGTAGAAAAGCTCTTGAAAGCTGGTTTTATATATCCCATTGCTTTGACTGAGTGGGTGTCCAACCCAGTTCCTGTTGATAAAAATAAAGGGACTATTCGCATTTGTACTGACTTTCAAGATCTTAACAAAGCTTGTCCCAAGGACAACTACCCCACACCGTTTATTGATCACATCATAGATTCTTGTGTGGGGAGTGAAGTCTTTTCGTTTATGGATGGTTTTCCCAGCTACAATCAAATCCAAATCAAACCGGAAGACCAACATAAAACAGCTTTTATTTGCCCTTGGGGTACATTCACTTATAGGAAAATGCCCTTTGGATTGAAAAATGCAGGGGAAACCTTTCCACGAGCCATGAACTTTGCTTTTCACGACATAAAAGCCATTTTCGAGCCTTACCTAGATGATCTTCCCTCACATTCTCGTAAGAGGATCCAACATCCAGATCATTTACAGTTGATTTTTGAGAGATGCATATACTATCAAATTCACTTGAATCCCCACAAGTGTGTATTCTGCGTCGAGTCAGGGAGACTACTAGGATTCATTGTTTCCAGTAGGGGCATCCAGGTGGATCCACTAAAGGTTGAGGCCATTATAAATCTGCCTCCTCCTCGCTCCCTTAGACAACTTCAGAGTTTATAAGGAAAGTCTAACTTCCTTCAACATTTTATCATTAATTATGCCAAGATCACGAAAGGTTTCATGCACCTGCTTAAACAGGACATCCCATTTGTATGGGATGAAACCGCACAACTTGCGTTCGAGGCATTGAAGAAAGCCTTGTTGTCGGCTCCCTTATTACGACCACCAGATTATTCTAGGGATTTTATATTGTATCTAGCCGCGTCGGAGTCGACCATTGGCGTGGTGCTAGTTCAAGAGGATGATAAGCTCATTGAGCATGTCATTTATTATCTTAGCCGTGCTTTGGTTGGGCCTGAGATTAAGTACTCCCATGTCGAGAAGTTAGCCTTAGCGGCTGTTTATGCTGTATAGAGGTTACGACACTACATCTTACTAAGGACCGCTACTGTAGTGGCGGATGTAAACCCTTTCCAATATGTTTTATCCTGATGCATTGTTGGGGGAAAATTCAACAAGTGGATAGTCATTCTCCAAGAGTTTGACTTGGTTTTCCAATCCGTTAAATCTAAAAAGTCCTTAGTATTTGCTGAGATTATAGGAGAGTTTCCTACGGAAGACGATGTAGTGATACAAGATGATTCATTCCCAGATGAGCACATCTTCCTTATAGCCACCTCTGATCCTTGGTATAGAGATATCCTTATATATCTCTATACTTTGAAGTATCCTTCCGCTTACTCTAGGGAAGACAGACGTAAGTTACGACTTCATGCAAAAAACTACCTCATAATAGGAGATACCTTGTATAGAAGAGGGGTAGATTCTGTTTTGCGTCGCTGCCTTACTCATGAGGAAGTGGAAATTGTCCTAAATGATTCTCACAGTGTAGCATGTGGGGGTCATTTATTTGGGATAGCAATGGCCCAAAAAATCTTGCGTGCCGGTTATTTCTGGCCCACAATCTTTAAATATTGTGTGGAAGCAGTGAAGCGCTGTCATCCGTGTCAGCTTTATACCAGAAAAATGTAGTCACACCCTGTTCCCTTGTTTTTCGTTGTCTCGATAGGCCCCTTCATGAAGTGGGGGATTGATTATATGACATGCAACCCAGCCTTGGATGGGGGGCACAAATACATCATTGTCGCTGTAGACTATTTTACGAAATGGGCAGAGGCAATGCCTAATTTTAAATCCGACGAGGAAACGGCAGCTTTCTTCATTTTCAATCAGATTATTGCTAGGTTCGGTATTCCCAAGGTGATTGTCACTGACCATGGCAGTCATTTCCAAAACCACATGATGACAGAACTGACCACCATGCTTGGATTCCGACAAGAACATTCTTCTCCATATTATTCGCAAGCAAATGGTCAGGTCGAGGCTATAAACAAGACTTTAAAAACCATTCTTAAACATAATATTGATGCATCCTGCTCCAATTGGCACATCATGTTATACCCTTCTCTTTGGGCTTATCGAACCAATGTCAAAACTGCTACGGGTTGTTCCCCCTTCCAACTCGTTCATGGGGTGGAAGCTATTACATCGATTGAATGTGAAATCCCATCCTTGAAGATAGCTATTCATGTGTTATCGGATATGAATGAGCTTGAAGAATGCTTGGTACACTTAGAGCACCTTGATGAACAACGTAGAGATGCGCTGACTGCTAACCAGGCTCACAAAAATAGGGTTAAAGCTCAATATGATAAATCGGTCAAGCCTAGGATTTTTTCTGAAGGGGAACTTGTCTTGCTCTGGGACCAGGATAAAGAACCTCTAGAGGCAGGAAAGTTCAAGGCCATGTGGTTAGGACCCTATGTCATGTCTAAAGTATTGAGTAAAGGTGCATATGAATTAGTAGATTATGATGGGAATAAGCTTCCTGAGCCTAGAAATGGGATCTACCTGAAGAAGTACTATGCTTAGGCCTAGCACTTTTTCTTGTATATTAGTGTATGTATTTTATGTACATTAGGTTGTCAGTTTTGTTTTTTATACTATCTGCTAGTTCTTGCATATTTCTTCCGAAATGTATGTAGGCTTTGCTGATGGCACTAGCCATCACACTTGTAACCTGGCTTCGGAAGCATGGGTTATCTATTCCCCCACAGGACAGCTTGTTGCCGCGGGAGGCGCTTGCCTAGGTCCTGCTTCTAATAATGTTGCTGAATATAGGGCGGTTATTGAGCTCTTATGGGATGCGTTGTCATGTGGTATTACCCAGCTTGAGGTCCATTTGGATTCCCAGTTGGTAGCTTCCCAGCTCAATCAATCCTACTAGGTGCGTAATCCTACCTTGTTACATCAGTTCATGCAAATCCATTTTTTGGTACGACATTTCAAAGTTATTAGTTTTAACCATATTCCAAGAAACCAAAATTCATTATCTGATGCATATGCTAATTATATTTTGGACTGGCATCTCACACACATTTGATAAAATTATACAGCAAAGATATAAAAACATTTGTAAATATACTGACAACCAAACACACACACACACACACATATATATATATATATATATATGTAAATATTTGTTCATACATAGGATAGGTCAAGTCTGATCCGTAGATCCCAAAATATACAAAATATACAAAAATGTCGATCATCATCCATCAAAATGCCCTAGATCTATGCCTGGTCGCCATGGCCGCCATGGCCCCGTGATCTATGTGCCCCCTGGCTTCCTCAGCCTCTTCGACCTCGGCAGCCTCCACCATATCTCTGTATACCAATACTTCCCTAGCTACCCATCTGAAAAGACGTAGCCAGGCCGGTGGATCCCCAACTACGAAATCCTGCATGGCTGCAGGGAGATTCTCTATCCGTATAGTAGGTACCCGCTCTGTAAGCCTGGTCGGCTTCGTCTCGAGTACCTGGATTAGCCCAGGATCTCCTCCTTCTACAGGACATACAAAGGTACGTGGGTGCCCTTCAGGGCGAACAGGTCCAATATCTACATTTTGACACATGAGTAGGATTTAGACTTGTGCATATGTATATATCATATCATTTGAAAATTCATAAAAAATTAATAATGATAAAAAATTAAAAAGATTTACCCATCTCTCCCCATGCTCCTCCTGGAGGGAGGACTAGGTCAGGATCACCTCGGAAATCTAATCCGGCATATGGAAACTGCTCCAATGCTGTCACCTGTCGTTCCCACCATGTATAAAAATCGTCATCATACATACTCTATACTATGTCTTCAAGCTTGTTAAAAAATGAAGAGGGAACTGAGTTGGCTTTCCTGGACTCGTTAAAAC
Organism: Pseudotsuga menziesii; assembly: GCA_001517045.1. Taxonomy (NCBI): domain Eukaryota; kingdom Viridiplantae; phylum Streptophyta; class Pinopsida; order Pinales; family Pinaceae; genus Pseudotsuga; species Pseudotsuga menziesii. The sequence goes on from LPNX011075136.1 coordinate 37,473, forward strand.
TTAACAGGGAAGGAAAGGAAGAAATTTTCTCTTATTTTCAGTAATGGCAGCATGTCATCCTTGAACATAGCACTCTTTGCCTTTCGATATCCATGTTTCAATATACATCTGTGTTCAGCTATCACTTCGAGTTTTCTGACTCCTCCTCTTGTCCTTTATACATGGGGAATCTGATCATGTCTCCTACATGATAGATAAGTCTAGTTGTCATATCTATCTGTTATACGCTGCCTTGGGTCATCTCTGTGTCATGCTCACTATTCAAGGATTCTTCCCACTGTTTGATCTATAGCCTGATCCCATCACTGTTATATCTGCTATCCATTCACTTGTGTCTATCTTCTTTTTCCCAGTTCCTAGTCACTCTTGTGATCCGTTGGAGGATCTATTTCCTTCCCTATCACAGTATGGTTCTGTTTAAGCACTTCCTGATGATGAAGACCTAGAGTTTTGACTATAGTACCTCAGGATTCACTTTCATCATTGGTGAACTCCTTTACTTCAGTTGTCAATTATCATGTACTGGTTGACAAACTGTTGAATCCTTTCCATGTTCGACTTCAGCTTACCCTTATTCACATGGCTTGGATTGTACTGGTTCTTTGGGATATTTTATGAAGACATTAGTTCCTCACTCATGAACTAAGTTGCGCAAGACTATGTTCCATTTCAATATCCGTCTTCCAGATCTTTGAAGACTCATCATTATTGTATTGTGGCTTTGCTCCACCTTTGTACTATACGTGGTTTTACCCGTATCATATGATGTATTCAAATATTGTAAAGGAGCTAGTGTTCCAGTAAATTGAACATAGCATCCTCAAATGTAATTTTGTATATGACATTACTATGTATTTGTTTCAGGTACTCCTTCTGCTCCACTGGATTTCTGAGTTTCTCTAGAGTTAAATATTATAATGTATTTCAGCCATCATTCCCCTCTGACCTCACACATTAGGGGGCATCTGTTATACACCTGGATGGCACCTCTCCATCCGAGTGCTGACTTCCCTTAGGTTGGCACACAAAAGGACACTTATGGATTGAGGATTGCCTAGTTTCATTATACCTTGGCTTATGATGAAATACATTACCTATATACCCAGCTGATTACTTTGCCTTTTTGTCATTTTGAGTTGCATTCGTGACTCTCTTTATTGACAACTCACGCATCATTCACGAGTCTCTTGTTTAGAAAGTCGCGAATCCTTGTATTCGCGGGTTGCGCTTATATAGAGTCGCGAATCATTCGTGGGTTGCTCTACTACAGACCCTCGAATGGTTTCCTCAAAATTAATATTTAAAAACTTGAGTTAATGGGAGATTAGTTGATTAATTTAACTTAATCCCATTAACTGCTATAACCTCCCTAACCTTCGAGAACTGCCTCATTTCATCCATATAAATAGAGGCCTTGGGGAGGGTGTTTGTTAGTCATACTTGGAGAGCAAATTTATGCTGGTGGATTGTCTACAAAAATCTTTGGAGAAGAGAAACTTTGAGTCCGTTGGTGACAGAGGAGTCCTTGTCTCAGACATTGGGTTGCAACCTAAACTCCTTATATTATTGCTAATAAAGTGATTACTTGTTCCATATGTGTTTCATATCTTATAGATTGGTAAATGTTTACATTTCAATATGATATATGATTTTGCCTAACCTGCATCTATATATATGAATCATCTTGTATCTGGAAGAGTGTTTGTTAACAGGTGAAGGAGGAACTATCCTGGAGACTTTGGAAGTGGATCAGAGAGGAAGAAGATAGCAAGGATCAGACTTCATTTAATACAAGTAAGTCCTTCTACTTTACTATTTCTTATTTTGTACTTCATAAGTCAAATTGTCTGCAAGAGTATGAGTATGTTGGTAACCCCCCAGACCTAGGTTATTAGGTGAATTATCCTGTACAACACTCTCCCTCTCCCCTCCCTCTTCCTCTTTCCCTCTCTCTTTCTTCTCCCCTCTCCCCTCTCTCTCTCTCTCTATCTCTCTCTCTCTCTCTCTCTCTCTTAGTACCCTCCCTCTCTCTTGTTCGCCCCTCCCCCTTCTATATCTCTCTCCTCCCCTCTCTCTCTCTCTCTCTCACCATCCGCCCCTTTGTCTCCCTCTCTCTCTCTTTCCCTCCCTCTGTCTCTCACCCTCCCACCTCTCCCTCTAGATTTCTCTATCCCCCCCATATTTCTTTCTCTCCCCCTATTTCTCTCCCTCCCTCTCTCTCCCTCTCTCTCTCTCTCTCTCTTTCTCTATCTTTGCCTCCCCTATCCATCCCTCTCCCCATCCCTATTTCCATCTCTCCATCTATACCCTATTTCCCTCTCTCCCATTATCCCTACTTCTCTCGCTCCCTCTCTCCCTCTCTTTTTCCCTCCCCCCCTCTCTCTCTCTCCTTCTCTCTCTCTCTCCCTCTC
>LPNX011075136.1:41840-78748 GCA_001517045.1 Pseudotsuga menziesii
CTCCCTCTCTCTCTCCCTACCTCTTCCTCCCTCTCCCTCCCTCCTCCCTCCCTCTCTCTCTCCCTCTCCCTTTCTCTCTCTTTCACATGCTCATTCCCATTCTCCTCACACTCTCTCTCTCCCGATCCACATACCTCTCTTTCTCCCTCCCTCTCCATAATTGTCCTCCCTCTCTCCCCCCCTCCATCCCTCCCTCTGTCTCTCTCCCCATCGATCTGTTCCTCTCCCTCTCTCCATCATGTGTCCCCCTCTCTCCCCCTCTCTCCTTCTTTTTTTACATCCCTCTCTCTCTCTCTCTCTCCCTTTCCTCTCTCTCCCTCTCTCTCTCCCTCTCCCTCTCTGAATCCCCCTGTCTCTCCCCTTAACTCTCTCTACCTCCCTTTATTTCCATGTCCCTCTCTCTCTCTCTCTCCCCCCCTCTCTCTCTCTCTGTATCCACCTCTCTCTCCCTCTCTCTCTCACCTCACTCTCTCCATCCCTCTCTCTGTCTCTCTCTCTCCCTCTATATTCCTCTATCCCCTCCCTCTCTCTCTCTCTCTCAACTTCCCCTCTCCATCTGTGCCTCCCCTCTCTAACCCTTTCTCCCTTTCTCCCCCTCTCCCCTCCTCTCTCCCTTTCCTAGCTTTGTATACCTCTCTCACTTGGTCCTCTTTCCCCACCTTCCTCCTTCTCCCCCCCTTCCCCTTTATGCATCCCATTGCCTCCCTCCCTCTACCTCCCTCTCTACCTCTCTCTCCCTCCCCCCCTCTTTATCTCTCACACACTCCCCTTCTCCCTCTCTCTCTCTCCCACCCTCCCTCTCTCCCTCTCTCTCTCTCTCGCTCTCTCCCTCTCACTCTCCCCCCCTCTCTCTCTCTCTCGCTCTCTCCCTCTCACTCTCCCCCCCTCTCTCTCTCTCTCGCTCTCTCCCTCTCACTCTCCCCCCCTCTCTCTCTCTCTCGCTCTCTCCCTCTCACTCTCCCCCCCTCTCTCTCTCTCTCGCTCTCTCCCTCTCACTCTCCCCCCCTCTCTCTCTCTCTCGCTCTCTCCCTCTCACTCTCCCCCCCTCTCTCTCTCTCTCGCTCTCTCCCTCTCACTCTCCCCCCCTCTCTCTCTCTCTCGCTCTCTCCCTCTCACTCTCCCCCCCTCTCTCTCTCTCTCGCTCTCTCCCTCTCACTCTCCCCCCCTCTCTCTCTCTCTCGCTCTCTCCCTCTCACTCTCCCCCCCTCTCTCTCTCTCTCGCTCTCTCCCTCTCACTCTCCCCCCCTCTCTCTCTCTCTCGCTCTCTCCCTCTCACTCTCCCCCCCTCTCTCTCTCTCTCGCTCTCTCCCTCTCACTCTCCCCCCCTCTCTCTCTCTCTCGCTCTCTCCCTCTCACTCTCCCCCCCTCTCTCTCTCTCTCGCTCTCTCCCTCTCACTCTCCCCCCCTCTCTCTCTCTCTCGCTCTCTCCCTCTCACTCTCCCCCCCTCTCTCTCTCTCTCGCTCTCTCCCTCTCACTCTCCCCCCCTCTCTCTCTCTCTCGCTCTCTCCCTCTCACTCTCCCCCCCTCTCTCTCTCTCTCGCTCTCTCCCTCTCACTCTCCCCCCCTCTCTCTCTCTCTCGCTCTCTCCCTCTCACTCTCCCCCCCTCTCTCTCTCTCTCGCTCTCTCCCTCTCACTCTCCCCCCCTCTCTCTCTCTCTCGCTCTCTCCCTCTCACTCTCCCCCCCTCTCTCTCTCTCTCGCTCTCTCCCTCTCACTCTCCCCCCCTCTCTCTCTCTCTCGCTCTCTCCCTCTCACTCTCCCCCCCTCTCTCTCTCTCTCGCTCTCTCCCTCTCACTCTCCCCCCCTCTCTCTCTCTCTCGCTCTCTCCCTCTCACTCTCCCCCCCTCTCTCTCTCTCTCGCTCTCTCCCTCTCACTCTCCCCCCCTCTCTCTCTCTCTCGCTCTCTCCCTCTCACTCTCCCCCCCTCTCTCTCTCTCTCGCTCTCTCCCTCTCACTCTCCCCCCCTCTCTCTCTCTCTCGCTCTCTCCCTCTCACTCTCCCCCCCTCTCTCTCTCTCTCGCTCTCTCCCTCTCACTCTCCCCCCCTCTCTCTCTCTCTCGCTCTCTCCCTCTCACTCTCCCCCCCTCTCTCTCTCTCTCGCTCTCTCCCTCTCACTCTCCCCCCCTCTCTCTCTCTCTCGCTCTCTCCCTCTCACTCTCCCCCCCTCTCTCTCTCTCTCGCTCTCTCCCTCTCACTCTCCCCCCCTCTCTCTCTCTCTCGCTCTCTCCCTCTCACTCTCCCCCCCTCTCTCTCTCTCTCGCTCTCTCCCTCTCACTCTCCCCCCCTCTCTCTCTCTCTCGCTCTCTCCCTCTCACTCTCCCCCCCTCTCTCTCTCTCTCGCTCTCTCCCTCTCACTCTCCCCCCCTCTCTCTCTCTCTCGCTCTCTCCCTCTCACTCTCCCCCCCTCTCTCTCTCTCTCGCTCTCTCCCTCTCACTCTCCCCCCCTCTCTCTCTCTCTCGCTCTCTCCCTCTCACTCTCCCCCCCTCTCTCTCTCTCTCGCTCTCTCCCTCTCACTCTCCCCCCCTCTCTCTCTCTCTCGCTCTCTCCCTCTCACTCTCCCCCCCTCTCTCTCTCTCTCGCTCTCTCCCTCTCACTCTCCCCCCCTCTCTCTCTCTCTCGCTCTCTCCCTCTCACTCTCCCCCCCTCTCTCTCTCTCTCGCTCTCTCCCTCTCACTCTCCCCCCCTCTCTCTCTCTCTCGCTCTCTCCCTCTCACTCTCCCCCCCTCTCTCTCTCTCTCGCTCTCTCCCTCTCACTCTCCCCCCCTCTCTCTCTCTCTCGCTCTCTCCCTCTCACTCTCCCCCCCTCTCTCTCTCTCTCGCTCTCTCCCTCTCACTCTCCCCCCCTCTCTCTCTCTCTCGCTCTCTCCCTCTCACTCTCCCCCCCTCTCTCTCTCTCTCGCTCTCTCCCTCTCACTCTCCCCCCCTCTCTCTCTCTCTCGCTCTCTCCCTCTCACTCTCCCCCCCTCTCTCTCTCTCTCGCTCTCTCCCTCTCACTCTCCCCCCCTCTCTCTCTCTCTCGCTCTCTCCCTCTCACTCTCCCCCCCTCTCTCTCTCTCTCGCTCTCTCCCTCTCACTCTCCCCCCCTCTCTCTCTCTCTCGCTCTCTCCCTCTCACTCTCCCCCCCTCTCTCTCTCTCTCGCTCTCTCCCTCTCACTCTCCCCCCCTCTCTCTCTCTCTCGCTCTCTCCCTCTCACTCTCCCCCCCTCTCTCTCTCTCTCGCTCTCTCCCTCTCACTCTCCCCCCCTCTCTCTCTCTCTCGCTCTCTCCCTCTCACTCTCCCCCCCTCTCTCTCTCTCTCGCTCTCTCCCTCTCACTCTCCCCCCCTCTCTCTCTCTCTCGCTCTCTCCCTCTCACTCTCCCCCCCTCTCTCTCTCTCTCGCTCTCTCCCTCTCACTCTCCCCCCCTCTCTCTCTCTCTCGCTCTCTCCCTCTCACTCTCCCCCCCTCTCTCTCTCTCTCGCTCTCTCCCTCTCACTCTCCCCCCCTCTCTCTCTCTCTCGCTCTCTCCCTCTCACTCTCCCCCCCTCTCTCTCTCTCTCGCTCTCTCCCTCTCACTCTCCCCCCCTCTCTCTCTCTCTCGCTCTCTCCCTCTCACTCTCCCCCCCTCTCTCTCTCTCTCGCTCTCTCCCTCTCACTCTCCCCCCCTCTCTCTCTCTCTCGCTCTCTCCCTCTCACTCTCCCCCCCTCTCTCTCTCTCTCGCTCTCTCCCTCTCACTCTCCCCCCCTCTCTCTCTCTCTCGCTCTCTCCCTCTCACTCTCCCCCCCTCTCTCTCTCTCTCGCTCTCTCCCTCTCACTCTCCCCCCCTCTCTCTCTCTCTCGCTCTCTCCCTCTCACTCTCCCCCCCTCTCTCTCTCTCTCGCTCTCTCCCTCTCACTCTCCCCCCCTCTCTCTCTCTCTCGCTCTCTCCCTCTCACTCTCCCCCCCTCTCTCTCTCTCTCGCTCTCTCCCTCTCACTCTCCCCCCCTCTCTCTCTCTCTCGCTCTCTCCCTCTCACTCTCCCCCCCTCTCTCTCTCTCTCGCTCTCTCCCTCTCACTCTCCCCCCCTCTCTCTCTCTCTCGCTCTCTCCCTCTCACTCTCCCCCCCTCTCTCTCTCTCTCGCTCTCTCCCTCTCACTCTCCCCCCCTCTCTCTCTCTCTCGCTCTCTCCCTCTCACTCTCCCCCCCTCTCTCTCTCTCCCTCTCCCTTTTTCTCACTCTCTGCCTTTCTCTCTCTCTCTCTTCCCCTTTCCCTCCCCCCTCTCTCTCTCATCTTCTCACCCTCTCCCTCTCTCCACCCTCTGCTTGTCCCCATATATCTCTGTCTCTCCTTAACACTATCTCACTCCCTTTCCCTCTATCACTCTTCCTCTCTCTATTTCCCTCGATCAATCTCTATCCTATCCCCGACCTATCCATCCCGCTCCCTCTTTCTCCCTTCCATACCTCCCTCCTTTCCTCACACACTCCCTTCTTGCGCTCTCTCTCCCTCCTTTGCTTAATGTTATAATAGAGATTATGGTAGATGCTTGACCCCCACATTAAGAATGATGTGTCCCTTGTACAAGTAAATTTACAATGCAATGAAAACAAAATTTGAAATAAAAAAAATAATAGTTTTATATAAAGATGAATATTTATATTAAATAATTATCTTTATATAAAACTAACATAAATTAAATAGCATATAAAACACATCAATAACTTTAATAAATAAACATTTATATTTTAGAGTAAAAAAATATATAAATAATTTAATTAACAAAAAACAATCACTAAATATTGGATTCTTGCATCTTCTATAAATGTATCCTCTAATGTATGTTTTCTTAATTAAATAAACTTGAATACACATTATTAAAAACCTTTTTTGAGCACAACATTTATTAAAAATACAAATAATTTAATTGGCAAAAAAACACTAAATATTGGATTCCTCCATGTTCTATAAATATATTCTATAACCTATTTTTTCTTAATTAAATAAACATAAATATTATAAAAAAAACACACAAATTAAAAGATTATTAAAAAAACATTTAAATACAAATTCTCAAAATTAAAAACAAAAAATTGCCTCTTTTCATCAATTAAAAAAGATGAAAATTGTGTAAATTAAACTAAACATTTTATATAAATTTACAAATTTAAGAAAATATTTAACCATCAAATAAAACATGATATCCAAGTTTGCGCCAAAGAAGATCAACCAAATATACTTTTACATTGTGGTCCTTCACGGTTTTAAATGAATATCAAATACCCTTCCTCGCTACCCTATACGAAACCAAATGAGTTGGAGCAACACAAATGCTCCAACTCCAACTCAGGTTTGTAGGGAAAGAAACAAAATGGCTGACGAGTTGGCAAATAATTGTTTTGATAAATTTTATCAAAGACAATTTAGACTTGAAAACTTTGTAAGAGTCATGGCCATGTTTTCCTTCTCTTGAAGAAGGGTGAGTTCTTGGGAAGATAAAGAAATTTAGATTGGAATAACAACGCAGAGAAATAAATTAATCCATTAAAAAACAAATAATACTGAAAATAAACAGAGCATTACATACAAACCAAGTAATATATATACAAATAAACTCTGCCTGCAAACCAAGCAAATATATACAAAGATATTTGACAGTTGTTTCCAAAGATTAAAATTCCTATCAAATACGGTTAAGAAAGGAAGTAGAAGAACGAACGCAAACAAATAAATAAATCGATTATTATGTATTCGAAAACAAGCAATACCAACCATAAACACATAAATAAATCAATTATGTATAGAAAACCAATAACACTATAGAAACCCAATAACACTAGACTATCCATTATATATATTGAATAGAAAACAAAATTTTAAATACCTGTAACTCCAAAGATGGTGAATGAAGCTCTGGATTCATGAAAGTAGTAATTACTCGTATCAAAGAGCAGCACCCGCATCGATCCACATAAATCAAGATTCAGCTCGGGATGCTCTTCAGCTTTAGAAGCGACCAGTTGCATCGGTAAGATTTCAGATCGATCGTATTCAAAGTCGTCCGCTGGCTCGGGAATTCCGTGCTTAGGGACGGGAACTGATGTGGAGGTTGTGTTGCTGTTGTTGGGCTAGCTGAGGGGAATATGGGACTGGGGTTCGAATCTCCTTTTTAATAATTTTTTCTTCATGTTTCTGTTCCCGTGGTTCCTTATCTCGTCCGTCCGTCAGGGCAAAATCCCTGCAATAAGAGACCATCTGCACAGTTTCACAGGACAATCAATATTAAATCGGTGCCTAACAGAAAGTTCAGTTCAAAATTAAGCTTGCCATTTGAAGGAATTTGAAGCCCCTGATCGGGGTTTGAAAAACGGAATTGATTGAACAAACAGAGCGGATGGAATTACTTACTTGTTTCCGAGGCGGGAGTGGAGCTTGACGATATGCGCATCTTATTCTTCAGAGAAGTACCAACGCTTCAGATCGGGACGCAGGTAGTTTATCCAGAGCCTGCAGCTTTTCGGGCATAGCCGCAGCCGTGCGATTGGAAAATCATGCAAACATTTATATAATTCCACACATAAATTTGCAAGCAGCTACTCATTAATTCCATTGAAGAAGCAGAGGTTTAGCAAAATACCTGCGAAATTAGGAACGGAACGCCGGGCGACTTACGCCTTCGCCTTGGGCTTGAATTCAAACGATGAGGCGAGCATCTGCATTTGAAGTCCAGGCCCCTTTGCTAGTATGAGCCTTCTCACAGCATGGAGATATTGCCATCTTCAGAGAGAAGAATAATGAAGGTGCAGGAATTGGAACCCGTAACCAAGGCCAATTAGAATGGAATGGATGGCGGGGACATAGATATTATCGGATTTCATTTCATGGCTTTGGATTTGGTTCGTTGGCGAGAATTATAAAACAAATTGGTTTTGGAAGTGGGGCGACTCGCAAGCGATTGAACGGTAAAGAAACTTTAGGTAGATTGAAAACCAGAACCATCCCTGAAGAAGAGCACATAGAAGATAAAAGCACACTAGATAGATTTTTAACAACGGCCATCTTTCTAAAAGCACAGAAGATAAAAGCACAACGGCTACCTTTTTAAAAGCAGGCTAGATATATTTTTTAACAACCACTCTTTTTTAAATGGATATTTAAAAAAAAAATTTAACAACGACTCTCTTTTAAATGGCTATTTAAAAAAGATGATTACGCCATTTCACATCAGACCATCATCATTAGTATGGCTTTTGGATACGTTTGTTTTAAATGGAATTATAATGAAATTTTTAAAATTCTAAATAACCATGTTTAAATTTTTAGAATATGGATGTTAAAAAAAGTTAAATTTATTTATAAATTTAAAACCATAATTTAAACATCACAAAGTTTAAATTTCAGAAAATAAGAAAATAAATTCAATGAATTCTAACTTAGAATTCTTTCATTATTATGTCTTTATCGTCTTGAGTTCTTTTTTGTCACTAATATTTCTAAAGTATCACAACAACATAGCTATGTTAGATTAAGTGAGCTACATAGCTAACAACTACATCTATTCTTTTAAGATTAGAAAATTGCTAACAATCCTATTTTTTATGATTAAAAAATTGGTAACAATCCTAAACAGGTTATATATTTATCTTATATATTGGATAATTTAAAAAAAAATTGAATTGTTTAGTTAGAATTATGCACCGAGTACAATATTATTTACCTTATTTACAATGGTATTGTGGTAGTATATATGTCATGTTAATGTAATTGTCACATGCTTCGAAGGAGAAGATATTTTTTGGTTCCATTGAAGTTTAACAAAACTCATCTCAAAAACAAGAAATAAACTATGTTCCTACTACATTGTTAATGGTTTCAATCTGTTGATAAATAGAGACAATGGTCCCATCCAAATGCTCCCTCTCTTAGTCTATCATTATGTAAAACCATTCACCAAAAGCGAAAAGTCAAGGATTTGGGAATCTATCATTTACTGGGCAGAGACATTCAGACAAAGGAAAGAAGGCTCTCACGACGGAGTTTCCTGTTTGATCAAAACTAGACTATATACTCTTGTCATGAAGTTTGGGGACAACGGCAGAGCCATTGGAGTTCTTTTGTATTAAGCTTAGTTTTTCTTGTTGCTTAAAAGAAGGGTCCGACTTGATAAAATTATTAAAAAGTGTAATTCACACAATCACAAAAGTTGTTTTAATAAAATGCCAGCTTAAATTTCCTAGAACACTGTGGTTAGAAAATTTACATACATCTGCCAAGTGGCATGTTTACCATATGTTTCCACACTTAACAACTCCTAGCTTCACCTAGCTCTATATGCAACATAGGTTGATATGATAGTGGGAGATGATGGGAGGGAAAACCATGTTCGCTTACCTTTAACTCTTATAAATCAAGGGAAGATCTGGCGATCACCTAACTTATCGTTAATTACCGACTTGTTGTAGTGATGACCGATTTTAACTCGGTAATTTCATTGATTCTTAACTAGTTAAGACGACATAAATACTTAACCAACTGATCATGTAGATTTTTTCATATGTGAGTCACCTTAGTCTGATCAATTTGCCTCTAGCAAGTAACCATTCGACAAGTCAGTTGGCAGTTTTACTCTAAAGTTGGATGTTTAGATATGTAATAATTGCATGTAATGCGCTATGAGCCGGTAGTTAGTTTGGTCATGTGGATATGACGTTGAAATAAACTGCGCTTGAGATCGATATCGCCAATCATTATGGATTTTGTCGACTATGTGTTCTCTCAACCTATTATTTTATTTATTGACATTAGTCTTAGTGCTTACCCTGGTTATACTTTTGCATTCCATCTAGGATAACCGAAATAATCCTCTTCTCTATTGTTAAGAAGTGTGGACCCATTAAATTAAATTAAATGTCACATTTTTTGGTGTACTTACCGGTCGTTTGTCAAATAAGATTCATAGTTAGTAATTTAGTTTTTTTTTTTACTCTAATACCATAGTATAGTATAGGTAATTGGTTTATTAAGACTTTGGGTGTAAGTTTATGGATTTATACTGTCGAGAAATTTATAAGTGATAGATTCATTTTGGGTGGACCTTCCACTTATAATGAGATTATTCAAAACTATGGTATTTGTTTTTTTTTGCATCTAAAGATAATAAAAAAATTAAAAGATTCAATAAAACTCTATGTATATATTTGTAGGTATGTAATATATATAATTTTTATTAAATGCCATAAAAATAAAAATATATAAAACAATTTTATTAAAAAAATCTTTTAGATCTAATCTTATTACATCTTGGATTCATGTATAATATAAATATTGTGCTATACATGAGGATTTTGATTAAAATGGGGATTTTTAGGTTTTATTGTATTGGAGAAATATATGGAAATATACATAAACTGGAACCTTCTTTTCCAGAATTTGAAAAATCAGTAAATGAAACACCATTCCACCCATACAAAACCTTACTATCTAACACCCATACAACTACTATAAAATATAGAATAAAATTGGAATGTAGCTTAATGGTTTGTAAAAAGAATGCATTCTAATGGTAAAATAAAGCATTTGGTAAATTAAATTGTTTTATAAACATGAATAGATTGGAAATGATTAAAATGTAGGAAGCTCGAAAATTTTTATACATATTTATTGTTTAAATAAATATTGATATTAATGCTATGAAAAATAGTTTAAGACATAAAATTTTTAATACTCCAATGGAATTATAAATAAGATTATAACTCATACTTTATTTAAATAGAAGTTGTTATTTGAGTTTATTCAAAGTGACGTAAAGTCCAATAAAATAGGTTATGATATAGTTAATCAATGGATGAAATGGATACCCTCACAATTTACACTTTTTATTACAGACTATAAACTTATGACTAGTGAAATTTTGTTAGAATTATAATTATAGGCATTTATAGTTAAAACTTAGGGGTCATGGTAGTGTTGAAGTAATTTATGTGATATAAAGGTAAAATGTTATTAATAATTATATATGCATTAATGTTCAAAAGGAATAATGTGTGTTTAAAGGGGATGATATGTGGTTTGATTGAACTGATATAGTGAAGGTTGTGACATAAAAGAAGTAGTATGTGTGTATATATTTATTGTATTCTTATGGTGACTTATAAAGTAGTTGAACTATTAGGGAATTATAATTAGTGACTACCAAGATTGAATGACAAAATGTGTTGATTCTAGACCTATGGTTCTAAAATAAATTTTCCTTCCAAATGATTCGTCTTACATCTAGAGAACCCACAAATAAATTTGATATGCTTATGACTATTAGAACCATGTCTAAGGTATGATATTTAAATCATAGGGATCTATAAATAAATATATATTGTCTAATTTTCAATAATGAGGTGATTATTATGGTTAGATGTGTTGTTATCACTATAATTAAGAATGCACGGACTGTAACATACTCATACAACTATCTGTAGATATTTGGGGTACGTTGTGGAAAAATTAAACTTATATATTTTGGGTACACCAATTTAATTAATCCCATTCAATAATGAGCTTAACCAATCCCAAGAATTATTATATTAAAAATAAAACCATTCCCAAAATACATATTATATATCTTTTTAATTTTTCCAATATGATCCTTAATTAATAGGTATACCTCAATATAGCCAACATAAGCCATCTAAGATTGTAAATATCCACTATCACTAATATCATAAATCTTTATCATACTTTAGAAAAGGCATTCAAGGTTGTTGTTTCTATTGCATTCAAGTACAACTTTCTTCACTTACTAAACACCATAAAAAAGAATATTCAAAGTATATAAATGTTATCATATACACATTTCCCTTGGGTTCACACACCTGCTCTTACCCTTCCCTTGCATGAGTAATAAAGTATGTCCTTGTGATGTTGTCCAAAACTTCAAGTAATTCAACACACACATGTATTAGGAGATTCTTAGTATTTCATTAAATAACAATGAATGCCACTACATATACAAAACATTGGATTACAAAGTTATTGTTTGAATAAAATGACACTAAATCATCATGCTCTTTAGTTACGGTTAATACATTCCATAACAATAATTCTTATCAGGTTTCCACTTTTCCCTTGCAACACATACTATGAAATCACAACTTGTCATTAAACATAGAAGGTCATAAAAGATTAGGAGAAATATCATCAATACTAATATTTAACTAAAAACATGTTAAGCATGAATAAGACTACAATGTTTACTTAACCATACTGATCATTCATTGAAAATAACACAGCATTTTTCTTAAGCACATTAATCAAGCATACAACATACAACATTTACTTAAGCAGACTAGTCAAAAGTACTCAAGTGACTCGAAATGACTCAAGCGAATGGAAGCTTGACTGCGACTTTCATCCCAACCATTGGCTCCATCTATCGTATGTTGTTCTGCTGAGAGCCACCCAAGAGCTAGGTGACAAATCCACTAGGGTAGGTTTGTAATAAGTTGAAATGCACACAAATATGGATCTGGACCTTCTAGGTTCTCAATGATCCTCTCCACATCAAAATGCATAGAAATTTATCATGTATACCTAGGTAAGTTCTTATATCTTCTTTACAACAATGGATTTCACTTGGACCCTTCACAGATCTATATCACAACGAGAAAAGAATTACACAATGATGTTTTCAAATCTAAATATCAAGTATCCAAGACACATTCCAGATACCACCCACATTCATTATCTTAAGGATGCATGCATAGAATTATTCCCTACAACACTTACATAAAAAAATGCAAACAAAGAAGATAAAAAACTGGGCATGATTCCTAGCTCCCCAACGCATTTATTTGCTTAAATAAAAGGATTGCATCATATTTAAGACATGCATGTAGTAAATAAAATTTGGTTACACCTCGAAATCCCACTCGCATACAATCTTTAGAAAAAAAAACTTGCAGCTGTAACACCCCCCCTCTACCTCTACCTAGAAACACATACTGGAATATCCCTCTTACATAACTTTAATTATTATGGTCACAAATGTTTATTGTACTTTCTTCTAGTCAGGATCTCAAAGCCAAGGCCCCACTAGAAAGAAAACTATGCTGCCTATATGATTTAATGACACAACTTAACAATAGACCAACTAAACCCACAAGGCCTAAAAATGAATGGTTAAAGATCCAAAATTTATAGTATGGTATTATGTATCATTTGTATTATGGAAATATTAGGGATAAGGTTTTCCCCTATGACGGATTCCTACTCCAAAAAAACTTATCCCAACTAAGACACCTTTAGCTCACCTCATTAATAAATACCATCTACCCCAACTAACCCATAGAGACATATACTATACTTGGCATACATGTGATTAATATATGAAGTAAATTATGTATGTATATACACAAGGGGATGCTTGCATTGGTAGGCATGAAGAGTAAATTATAATTATCACATGCCATTTTAGCATACTCCCATTGGTGGTGTGGTTATATATATATATAAGAACTCAAGGTTGTAGATAACCCAACCAAGAAGACAAGGTGTAAGACAAGCAATGGGCTATTCCATTGGAAAGGGTGTCGAGCAGTTGGGAAAATCAGAGAAAATGCAACAATTTCCCTCGATGACCTAATCCTTAGGGGTAAAACTAAATGGGAGTAATCCATTATCAAGATGATCCCTTGACTAGATATATAGCTGTCCCAAGTGATCCTTGTTCAGGTATATACATTTTATCCTTGCAAAACTAGAAGAAAGGTATTTCTTACCTTGGAAGAAAAGTAAGTTATGGCTGAACTTTTGAGTGTGTAAATGTTAAACTTGTAAGGATCCCTTATAATCATAACAAGTATGCCTTATATTCATAGCCATTGAAAAATAATCCTAAAAATACTTAGGAATAACCATTGATAAAATAACGCATAAATACCTATTATAAGGAGTTTTGTCCCTCCTGTGACAAGTGAAAGTCATGGTTTTAAATACTCTTTTAGAAAAGTAATTTCTTAAGTATACAACACAAAAAAATTGTATTGACCATTTTATTTACTCAAGAAATAATATTTTTATTAGTAAGGAAGAAAATGAATAATAAAGGAACAAGTCCACTTTGGGGCTGGATGCATGCCTTCAGATAATTCATATAATTACTCGATGACAAATTTGAGGGAGACCTTCCTCGACAAATTTAGTGGTAGGATTTCTGCCGTGACTTGTGGAAACATCGAGCAGAGTGGGGAAGACTATTTCCACCCCTTTTGTTATTTAAATGGGAAAAAACTCAAGAAGGGGGAGAAAAAGATCTGCGCAACCCACCCAAATATTTGTAAATGAATTTCTGCGACCCAAGCTAAGTGCAATTTGTGTAGGGGTAGGATTTCGTGTCTAGTAGGAATATGGAGCAAGTGGGGTTCCTTCTGATTTAAGAGGTGGAATTATTGTTCCATGAAAAAACATTGATGTAACCACGATTAACCAAAGATTCAAATATGGGCCAACCTCTACGTTGGAGGGTATTCGATTTGATGGGGTTCGCAAACATCAGTCACAACATGCGATCGGTGTTTTCCAAAGGCATGCATGACTTATAGAATGCCTGATGTTGCTCCGATCATTTTTCTGTAGTGTTGCTTCCAAAATTTTGTTGCATTTTGCATTAGCAGGTATAATCTTGCACTCTGGTGCCTTTTCACCTAATTCGTTTCCTTGGAACCGGTCTATTTTTGTTTATGAGATTACCAGCCTAGAAAGATATGGGAGGCTGTCTACGGTTAGTTTAGCGTTACATCATTTTGGGTTACCCTTTTTAAAATTGATCTAGGTGTTTTAAGACACCCCCTAATATGGTCTGCATTTTCGTGAAGTCTGTTGTTTGAATATTTTTTTACTATGACCAGATAAAAATTGTAAGGATAGTGTCCCTAAAATTAAACCATATTTTTGGGGTTTGATCCTATAGATAGATCAACTTCAATCATAACCATTCCAAAAATTTTGGGGATAGGTTAAAGGTCATGCTGTATTTTGTGCATAATTTTTAAATCCAAGGAGTAAACCCCTACAATGATTTCAATAGGGAAACGCACCTCTAATCTAAGTTTCTCATGTAATCTAAGCTTCGGTATCGATCAGTATACATATGGCTATGTCGATCTCCTTAATGATCATGAAATATTAAATATGCATTTAAGTCATGTTGTCATGGTCTCGTGATTATGCAAAACCTTCTAGTCGAGAAGAGCATTCCAAACGCATAGCATCCTTCCAGTCATAGTTGCTGTTAGAGTACTTTTTAAATGGCCTTAGTAGGTGGAAACATAAATTGAGTCCTAAAATTGATTAAGAGCTAAGTAAAGTACCACGATGTACAAGGTTTACAAGTATGGTTATACCTGCGAGAATGAATCATGATGAAGGATATATATATATAGATATATAAATAAGAAAAGTAGTTTTGGTTGAAGAGAAATTATTAATAGGTATTCAGTATGTTGAGGATAGTTCTCATAATAAGGAACCTATAAATAAGAGGCATATATCTTAGTCGAAAATTTATTGCTAGATGCTTAATTATGTTCCAAAGATTATTCTCGTTGTGAAACTGTAACTTGGGGTAAGGCGTTCCCTAGGGTCCAGTAGGGATATGCTCTAAGCGCAGAGAATGCCTATATTAAGGAACCACTATATGGATATATATTTTGCATAGGGTGCTACTAATGTGTTTTTAACTTGTTTCGAATATGCCGACAACGTTTTTTTATTTGTAGTTTGTGTTAACAAACTAAGGCACAACCGTAGCCTCTATAAAGTAATGGTGGGTGATAATAAAAGGGAATAAGAAAAGGGGAGCATTAATCTTGAACTTGAACAAGGGTAAAAACATTTATTTTCATATTATTACATAGAGAATGAGGGAATTATCCACCTTGGTGCAATATACTTGTGTTAAACAAGAGATTCTCTAGTTATGTTTGTATATAACTCATTATGTTTGTATATAACTTAGATATACTATTGAAGAGAGAGTATGCGAGAAGAATATAAAGAGAATTTTGGAAACCATGATGTTGTGGAAATACAACCCTTGATTTTAATAAAGGTCACATGAGGTGACCGTTTTTGTGGACATAGCTCATGGATTGGGTGAACCACGTACTTCATGTCTCTCTCTCATTTTTGTGTCTCAATGGTTTATGTTTTTCTTTCCTTATATTATCTTGCAACATTCTGCTATCTTGTTTAGAGATTAAATACTTTATGAAGGATAATCAAGAGAAAATTATTTGTTATCATAATGATGTTATCCACATACTAGATTTTCTCTAAAGGAACTTACTCACAAAATGCTTGTGTACTACATCCCTTAAGGATATGATTAATAATCATTTGGAATCATGTTAAGGCATTGTTGCAAACATGATGTGGATAGAAGACTGCAAAGAAGTACTATTAAAATGCATAGAAGTGTGCCTCTTCGGTTTCATTAGTTAGAAATAAGTAATGGATAGTCCTTTAGACATAGCAACTTTTGCTTAAGGAGATGGTAATCCATGACTCTGCACCATTGATAATAGATACATATGGTCTAATTTTAATAATTGAACCAATAATTGTAAGTCACTTAGAGTCCCAGAGTTCATATAAGAATTTCAGATCTGTAATAAACCCCTGATACCTTAAATCTATAAAGCATTCAACAAGTCTGCAAAATAAAATTTTAGTAATCTTTTCACCAATTAAAACATTTATACTGTATTCATAACCATCATGTAAACAAAGAAATAATATAGCACAACAAAATAACAAAAATGAGACAATCATCTTTCACATGGTTCACCTCGTCCACGAGGCTACATCCACCAACTTATTTGTTCTTTTATTTCTTTATCAAAATAGAGTGCTTACAAAAATCACGGATCATTCATGGCACATCCTTTGCCTACATTCTCCACTAAGAATACCTTCCAATTTCTCTTTTCTTCATTGCGGGTTTTTCCTAGCACATTCTCAATGATACCAAAATTATATACAAGTGCATAGATATCACATTATTTAGTTAGGAGTATGACTACGATGACAAGACAACAACCGCAGACATATAGGTGTAGATCACATGATGTCGTAGGAGATGACAAATGGACTTCAACTTTCAGAGTTATGGAAGTCACATTTACATGATGGTGACAACTATAAATTGTTTGTGACAAAAGTATCATTCGCATAACATCTATTTACAGGCTTCTACGCATAGACTTAAGGGGATACAATCGACATCTTTTTCTTTTTACTTTTTAATGTAAGGACAGAATGCCCAGCTCACAAGGAGATCTAATATTAAAATTACCTCAATTAACTGGAATGATAATTGATTTTACTTAAATGAAATCGCCCAGCTCACAAGGAGATCTAATATTAAAAATTACCTCAATTAACTGGAATGAGAATTGATTCTACTTAAATGAAATCGCCCATCTCACAAGGAGATCTAATATTAAAAATTACCTCAATTAACTGGAATGAGAATCGATTCTACTTAAATGAAATCGCCCAGCTCACAAGGAGATCTAATATTAAAAATTACCTCAATTAACTAGAATGAGAATTGATTCCACTTAAATGAAATCACCCATCTCACAAGGAGATCTAATATTAAAACTTACCTCAATTAACTGGAATGATAATCGATTCTACTTAAATGAAATCACCCAGCTCACCTTTTGACTTTAATATAATAATATAAGGAATCAACAAATATAAATCATAGGATTCGTTTTTCAGAACAAATGGAATTTTTCCTCCTACTTATGATCCTCACATAAGTAATAACTAGAAGGAAATTACCCAATTATCATGGGGATGAAAATGAAATTGCCTGGCTTCATTCGATTTGAATAAGACAAATATTCAAAAATCACAGATGCTGCACAATTGGCATGGGATAAATTTCATCAACTGAAATTGCCCACCTTCATTCAATTCAAGGATTGTGACGAGAGGGAAAACGCTTAAGCATAAATAAGATATTTCTGATCCCACATAAAAGGAAACCACATAGAACAAAATCATAGGGTAGAGCTCCAGAATAGATCAGATCCTTCAACTCTGATACTCCTCTTCACACAAGCCAGCGCAAAGCAAAGTCTGAGTACAAATCTATGCTATAAATCTAAGTACACTTAACACGCATACTATGGCCAATAAACTTTTGGATCATACCTTGAAATGCAAAAATGACTCTCTCAGGTCTATCATGTATAAGTAAAAACCAACGCCATACCCAAACATAGTTAATGAGAAATCTCATCCAAGAATATCAAACATATAAATCCTCCACCCTAACTCACATTTCATAGGCATAGCTGGATTTAAGAAAGATGCATACATCGGTTGTAAGGATAAACTGATATATCTACTCATTGCATTCCATGGATTAAAAGAAATACGTAGATAATAATAAAAGGAATATAGCAGGGATGGCAGAATCCGTATAGGACCCAACAGAATTTAAACACCGAAGATCTTGTGAATATCAAGAACAAGCGACGGAACTCATGCCCCTTCCATGAAAAGGGTTTACCTCTTGTACCTTCATAAAAAAAATATAAAGGAAACCATAAAAACCTAAATGTTATGTAAAAAAAAGCTCTATGGACAGCGTATATCTCTTATCCCAAATTCCTACGCTGTATCAGGTTGCAGCGGCCATGAGTTATAATGCTAACCCTACTACATAGCAATGGACTTCTTCACCATAGCGAGCCCCCACCTCAAAATGCAGAAAGTTTTCTCCCTTCCAAAAGTATTTTGAAACTGTAACCTCTCCCCCCAACAGTCAAATCACTAAGGGTAATTAAAGATCGAGGGAATTGCTAGTAGTCGCCTATGGTTTCCTCCTCTATCAGCACCTAACCATGCCCTACATTACCTCCTCCATCAAAGCTAGGATTGCTCAGGCAATTGGAAAATGGTTGGTTCAACGTATCTTAACTCCAATCATGGGGAGTGATTAAGGGCCTTCATAATTCTAATAACCGTTTCCACCATTATTTCCATAATCAAAGGAAAGTTAATGATGGGTATGTGATATCTGTAGGTGACTAAATGTCTTGTAACGGCTCCTAAACTCGTGGTTGATATATGTAAACGATTGCCTTTGTTATATATTTTAAATATATGCTGTTCCAATTTTCTCACTATATAATTCATTTCATATATATCTCTCTATTTCTTTGAATTGTTTACTCCTTGGTTCTTTCCTTAACCCCTCCAACCCTCTCATCAAGGTTACTAGGATTGAGTGTTATGCTAGGGTGTAATATCCCTCTTCTATGCCCTAGAATATCTTGTAAATTTTGCATATTATTGTATTAGTCTCGGTGAGGCCTCAAGGCCAAGGCCCCACCCAAGACAACACCTTGTGGCTCATAAAGGTTAACTCACTAAGTGAAAATAATTAGATGATAAAACAAAATGCAACGACACAACTCAACAAAGGGCTAACTAATGGATAAAAACTCGTCCCAACTCATAACTCCTTAGCAAGTGCTCAATCCTAATAACCTGGACGAGAGGGTTGAGGGGGTTAAAGAAAAGAACCAAGGAGAAAATAATTCGAAGAATTAGAGATATATAATATATATGAAAGAACAGTAAATATAGTGAGAGGACAATTATTCCACACATGTGTATATTATATATATATATAGGGGCATTATATATAATCGAAGGAATGGTGGTAAAAGACATTATAGTGTATCAACTATGATAAGGAAAATCCTACGTTGGTAGGCCTGATTATTAAAGCATAGGCTACTTATATTTTACTAAAGACCCCTTAACAACTGAAGTAATCCTTAATATAGGGTTATTTCCTATTGAAGAAAATAATTACCGATAACTTACAATTAAAAGGATAATTTCACCCTTGAAAGGAATGTTTTTCCTTCTATGTAAAGCGAGAGGTAATTTAGTACTCTCCACCACCAGTTTTTTCAAAGTGTGTAACGGACATATTTTTATTTAAGGAAATTATGCTATCGAATGGAAATATGTCAGGAAAAGTCTATTAGGGGATTGGACGCATGTGCTGGAGGCAATGCTTTTGACAGCTAGATTTACGGAGGCCTTCCTTAGCAAAAGCTATGGCAGATTTTCTGCCGTGATTGTGGAAGTTAGGCGCACTTCAGGGAGAGAGCTGTTTCCTGTTAGGTGATTTTGTAGGTTAAAGATAAATCGCTGGGGAATTTTTCTTTACGCCCACTTATCCTTGCCCGTGCTTTTAATTTCTGCTATAGGGAGGTTTACAAAGGGAGAGGGGAAGAATAGTGCGACCCTCCTATCGTTCGTGGCTGAGCTCCTACGTCCCAAGCTGAGCGCCTATGTGTAGGGGTACCATGCTGTGTCTAGTTAAAATATGGAGAAAGAGGGCGTCGTGTGAGCACTCCTCTCGAATGAAAGCCCCAAAATTTTGTGTTTGGCGGAGCAACCAGGAAGGTAACTCATGCGATATGGTAACACATTTCACATCCCCCTCTACATATATTCTTGCATCCTTACAGATCTGGAAGCACGCTGTTAATGCTCTTTTCTTATAAATCTATGATCGGTTATTTGAGCTCTTTTCTTATCCACATAGTTTATTAATATCCATCCCTTAGTATTGTAGGACGGAATTGAGAATTCATGCTGCCTTGTATTAAATCTCAATTTCTTTAACGCCTGGGTTGTGTAGCTGATGAGGGCATCGATTTCTCTGATGCCCCTTAACCTACGTTTCAAAGAAACCTAGGTTTTTCATTTCCATGAGGACGTTGAGGCTGATGCATCCTTTGATACACCTGAGTATCTGGAAACTCTTCCACCGTGGTATTATTTTTTTGTAACCTGCGCATTGGGAGAAAATCGGTTTGCTTCCTGCAGTGTGTCATGGTTTGTTTGATGTGAGAACTTGGTTTTTGTCTGCATGTTCTGGAAAAATAGTTGGTTACAACCTGCTTATAATTTGAGAAGTTTAATTCATGAGGAAACCCTTTCTAATATGCCTTATCAATTTTACAACCTTTCTCGTCATGGTGGTAAATCTCCTATACACGGTAAAATGATTAATGTAGGGTTTATTTTTCCCCAGCTTGTGAAAAAAAAAACTACCTAGGCATCATTGCTTTACCGTTGGGGCTTTTGTCATTATAATTAGGATCGTTCCTTCCTTTGATAACGCACGACTCCATAATGAGCAGAGATGACAAGAAAATATTTTCAAAACCAGTATATAGATGCATAGACACCGGTTAAACCTTGAAGGATGCCAAATCTAAGAAATAAGAATGATAAAGAAAAATAAAGTTTCATATGAAATATCAGAATGGTATAGCCTGCTTGCAACTGTTAATTTAAAACAAGGAATAAAGTTATCCTTAAAGGGTTAAAAGAATATAGAAATCTAATACTTTCTTGACAAAGTAGAAGGTAAGAATTTCAAGACAACCACTATGAGGGTACTTAAATGTTGTTTATCATGTGCCGACGGGGCTGTTAGAAATTTATTCTACCAGCTGATTATAAGAGTCCTAAATAGGGCTGTTGAGTTTCAAGAGTCTCTCTGCATAGAGCCTGGAGGTAAGAGAAGGAAAAAACCGGCCATGAATGAGCCATGATTTTTGTAAGCACTCTATATTTTGATAAAGAAATAAAAAGAACAATAGGTTGGTGGATGTAGCCTCGTGGACGAGGTGAACCACGTGAAGATGGTTGTCTCATTGTGTTATTGTGTTGTGCTGGATTATTTTTCTTTGTTTACTTGATGGTTATGAATGCGGTATAAATGTTTTAATTGGTGAAAGATTACTAAAATTTTATTTTTGCAGACTTCTTGAATGTCTTATAGTTTTCAGGTAGTAATGGGTATATTACATATGGTATCAGAGCGAGGTTACAACTGTGGAGCTGTTCGTCCTTCTACAGATTTGTAACTTT
This sequence comes from Pseudotsuga menziesii, assembly GCA_001517045.1. Taxonomy (NCBI): domain Eukaryota; kingdom Viridiplantae; phylum Streptophyta; class Pinopsida; order Pinales; family Pinaceae; genus Pseudotsuga; species Pseudotsuga menziesii. The sequence continues at coordinate 62,772 of LPNX011075136.1, forward strand.
GCAATTGGTATTTTGCATTTTATTGAATTATGTGGTTAAGCAATAACGTGGAAAGTTTGATTAGTGATTACAGATCCTTTCTTTTGTCATTTGTGGAAATGAGAGCATTGGCACACCTCTACGTTTACTCGGGGAGCAAATACACCTCTGCATAGTGCTCGGATTGTAGGCGGCCTAGTGTTAACAAATACAAAAAAGGGATAATTCTTACAACAGTCACCTTTGCTCCCATTCTGATTGTGACTCTCATTATCAGCAGCCAATGGATGAGCGTCTGGGGGCAGGAGTGTTTTGCAATGGGGGGACGCATTCCAGAATGATGATTACTATATGTGCCTTTAGAAGTGTTCTTGAAATAAAATGAGGGGAGCTTCAAAGGTTTGGTTCAGGTAAAATGCATGTGGTAAGTGTTTGAACCATCACAAATAGCACTCTTTTTTCTTTTGGTGTGATATTGGGGTTTTACATTTCTAATAGAAAACGCAAGAAGATGAAGAGATCCGACGAGTCTTAATCCAATTGATGGTATATGTGTTTCTATGATGCAATGGAAGAGGTATTCGTTTGCATGGATAACCAGATCGTATTGGACACCTGCTAGTTAATTGATCCAGATCTTGATGCCCATGCCTTAGTTATTCCAAGACTGTAAGTATGATGCATTCAAACCCCTAGTAGATTCAATCCGTAAAGGATAGACCGCCTAGGTTTTGGTTTGATGAATGGATATCAGTACAAATCATATTTTCATAAGATGCCAATGATTTTGTTGAGGAGTGTATTTTTGCATCTGAATGTATAGATTACTCGTGTAGTGCATTATGATCTGAATATATAGATTATGCATGATAGTTTGTAATAAATCTGAAGGTTACAAAATTATAGCGTTAGATTTTATCAATGATTTTGATCCAACATTTGATTGTTATGGTATTGCATGCGATTTTGTAATAGGAGGGATTCCACGTTTTGTTTTTTATATTCACTGCGGTTAATTAGTGTCCACATTTGGATAGATCGAGTACATACATCTGTACATTGCTAATTGTTGATTCTGCATTTTTATACTCTTCAGTCTGCATATCAACATTTATTCCTAAAATTTAGAGTCATTACTGAAATGTTGTGATCTCTAGTTTGGTAGAAGGACTGTGTTTCCAGTTCTTTGTCGATTAGATCTTAATAGTTCTTAAAATGAAGTGATTTTTAGTTTGATAGAAAAGTCCACGTTTTTAGTTCTTTGTTGATTAGATCTTAATAAATCTTAAAAATGCCCTGATTTCTAATTTGATAGAAAGGTCTACGTTTCCAGTTTTTTGTTGATTTGATCATAATAGAACTTAAAATGTCGTGATTTCTAGTTGATAGAAAATTCTGTACCGCATGTTCTTTGCTGATTAGATCTTAATAGGTCTTAAAATTTGCAATTTCTAGTTTGACCAAAATAGATACCTGAAATTTCTTTTTCTTACTGTATGGATTTGAGAATGGAGTCCTGCTAATGCATTTTTTATACTCTTGGGTCTGCATATAAACATTTATGCATGAAATTTTGATTTATTACTAAAGATCTGGGCTCATTCAATCTTTAAAAGGATTAGAAGTCTTATTAAATAGATGTTGAGCGGTGAGGCTTTGACCTTCATTTAAATAATCCCCTACTAATAAAATATATGTAGAAATCCTTGTATGATATTCCCCATAAGTAAAAGTAGGAAAATTAAATGTATGTTACTATATCAGGTTGAAGTTTGGAAACACGAAGCAGACAGGTCGATGCTTTGCAAAATTGCGAGACTCGTTATCTTTGAAGTGGGTAACATTTGATAAGAGTCATGTATAAAATAATTATTTTAGGATTTCCTTTTAAAATAAAAAGGAATAAGTATGAAGAAAGGTAGGAAATATTTTATGATTTCCTTTTCAAATAAGGATACATATGAATAAAGGTAGGAAATATTTTAAAATTTCCTTTTTGAATAATGAGGAACAGACCTTTTATAAGTTTTACAACTTTGAAGTCAATTCTATTATGTAGGAATGGTTTATTCTTTATGGGATAAATGGTTGGGACATTTTTACTAGAATTCAAGAACTCTATACCTTTTTACCATAAGATAAAGCCTAAGATAAAGATATAGCATGAACATGTTAATAAGTGTTTAACATTAATGAAGGATTAACTAAAAGGGGTTTAATCCTGTTTGAAAAAGACGAGAATGCAAGATGGAAAGTTTGGTATTTAAATTTATTGTTGTTTGCAAAATGTGATAATGCAATCCTTCAAGTTTGTCTATATTTCCTATGTTTTCAAAGGATGAGAATGCAGGTTGGAAAGTGTGGTTATTTATATTTATTACTTGCAAAAGAGGATAATGCAAACCTAAAATTTTTGGTTATTTATATTTATTGTGGTTTGTAGAAGATAAGGATGCGATCCATAAAGTTTGGTTATAAATATTTAAGTATGTTCGCAAAAGATGAAAATGATTTGGTTATTTAAATATATTGTTGTTTGCAAAAGAGGAGAATGCATTCATAAGATGTGGTTATTTATAAGTATCGTTGTTTGTTGTTCCTTAAAGATCTCTGGAATAATCAATCTGAGTTGGAATGTTATTGATGAATGTGTGCCTATGCAATTTATGCTAGTAGTTATATTGAATTCTTTATTTCAAGAAATGTAATAATTCTGCGAATTCTTTTCCAGAATCATTTATTTTGCTCCTTAAGCAAGTACAATGTATTGTTTAGGCTGAGAGATTCAAAAGATTGCTTTGGGATTTGAGAGATTCACAAAAATTTTCTATAACTAAATTGTTGTTGAGAACATGCCCCGCATAAGAGCTCATGTGGTGCGACTACATATTTGTGAAGAGAAAATTAATTGTAGGTACTGCATCAACTAGAAATTCGGGTACACATGAAAGGTAGATAACATAATTAGTTGAACATAAATGCAAGGTTTTTTTTGTTTAAATACTGTGATTCACGGTTTTGGTCATGTAAGTCAAAAGGTTTGAAAGGACAATTGAAGGAAGTATCTGTTTTTAGTTACAGTAGGAAAAATGGCTGGTACCATCACATAGTACTATTTGTTACACTTAACCCTTGTGACTTTATGTTGAGTTTATTATTGTTAATGTGTAAGGTGGTGTTTGCATTATCAATTTTCTCAGGTTATATGTGGCGTCTTGCGAATTGTGTTGTTGTAAATTGGAAAGGTTTGTGGCTTTGTGTGAACGCTTACTTATCAAATTCTGGAGTTGAAAGAACTGAAAAGGCTCTTACCAATGAATGAGAAATGGGGTAAGACATGATTTATGCTAAAAGTTTGATGTTCTTTGAATTGATAATATGATAAACTGACCACCTATAAAGTGTTTGCAGGCATGAGGATTTATGGCCATGAAAGAGGACTAAATCTCATGTGTATAAAGTTATCACCAGAAGAGGGAGTGGTGATGGAGGTAGTGGTTAAAATCTACCTTGTTTTCCCCCATGCCAGTGAGGGACCATTATGCATTCTGGGGATGCCCAGATGTAAGACATGTGGTTAAGACTCATTCCGCACACATTAGAGGACTGTCACATGAGTTGGGGGACTCTGTGAAGAGAATAACCTCTAGGCGCTGTGGAGGTGTGCGAGAATAGAGTGCCACAGCTTGGTGAAGCACCCTAAAGGAGACACCGCTAAGAGGGGTACAGTGTATCGTCCTTTTGTTGGGTGGCTTGAATGAAGAATAATGACAAGCACCTTGAATAGCACAGAGGAGATACATGAAGGGTTGGTATCGTCCTTGTGTTGGGTGACATGGATTGGTACTTGAAGTACTGTTGGCACTTGATGTGCTGGGATGGAGGACATCCAAGAAATGAACAATGTGGAAAAAGGTATGTGCATTGCAGGTAAACAAGTACCGATGAGGTAATATGCTGATTGATTGACATTATTGATATAATGGGATTTCAATGCTTGTAGTCATGTTTTTGTTAATGTATAAATTGCATTATGGAAAATAATTGGGTAATATGACACCCAAGAACATTAGAAAAATGTCAGATTGCAAGAGAATCTATGACTTTTGTTTAAGTTGAATTGTAATTTGGACATGGATTATTGGAAAGGACTGAATGGTAGTTATGATGCTGCAAATGACCTGCTAATTATGTTTCATGATGAATTGACTCTTACCTATGAAAAATTTGGGTAGACCTGATTTTATGTTACAGGAAAAATGCAGGTCCTACAAACCTACAAAGATCAGAAAATAAAATCAAATAGATCCAAGCAAGGCGAAGCAAGACGAGATGACTCCAGAGAAGAATAAAAGTTTTGTCGAAGAAACAAGAAACACCAAGGATGGTGTTCTTTATTTAGGGGGGGAGGATGTGATATCCCTCTTCTATGCCCTGGAATATCTTCTAAATTTTGCATATTATTGTATTAGTCTCAGTGAGGGCTCAAGGGCAAGGCCCCACCCAAGACAACACCTTGTGGCTCATAAAGGTTAACTCACTAAGTGAAAATAATTAGATGATAAAACAAAATGCAACGACACAACTCAACAAAGGGCTAACTAATGGATAAAAACTCGTCCCAACTCATAACGCCTTAGCAAGTGCTCAATCCTAATAACCTGGATGAGAGGGTTGAGGGGGTTAAAGAAAAGAACCAAGGAGAAAATAATTCGAAGAATTAGAGATATATAATATATATGAAAGAACAGTAAATATAGTGAGAGGACAATTATTCCACACATGTGTATATTATATATATATATAGGGGCATTATATATAATGGAAGGAATGGTGGTAAAAGACATTATAGTGTATCAACTATGATAAGGAAAATCCTACGTTGGTAGGCCTGATTATTAAAGCATAGGGTACTTATATTTTACTAAAGACCCCTTAACAACTGAAGTAATCTTTAATATAGGGTTATTTCCTAGTGAAGAAAATAATTACCGATAACTTACAATTAAAAGGATAATTTCACCCTTGAAAGGAATGTTTTTCCTTCTATGTAAAGCGAGAGGTAATTTAGTACTCTCCACCACCAGTTTTTTCAAAATGTGTAACGGACATATTTTTATTTAAGGAAATTATGCTATCGAATGGAAATATGTCAGGAAAAGTCTATTAGGGGATTGGACGCATGTGCTGGAGGCAATGCTTTTGACAGCTAGATTTACGGAGGCCTTCCTTAGCAAAAGCTATGGCAGATTTTCTGCCGTGATTGTGGAAGTTAGGCGCACTTCAGGGAGAGAGCTGTTTCCTGTTAGGTGATTTTGTAGGTTAAAGATAAATCGCTGGGGAATTTTTCTTTACGCCCACTTATCCTCGCCCATGCTTTTAATTTCTGCTGTAGGGAGGTTTACACAGGGAGAGGGGAAGAATAGTGCGACCCTCCTATCGTTCGTGGCTGAGCTCCTACGTCCCAAGCTGAGCGCCTGTGTGTAGGGGTACCATGCCGTGTCTAGTTAAAATATGGAGAAAGAGGGCGTCGTGTGAGCGCTCCTCTCGAATGAAAGCCCCAAAATTTTGTGTTTGGCGGAGCAACCAGGAAGGTAAATCATGCGATATGGTAACACATTTCACATCCCCCTCTGCATGTATTCTTGTATCCTTACAGATCTGGAAGCACGCTGTTAATGCTCTTTTCTTATAAATCTATGATCGGTTATTTGAGCTCTTTTCTTATCCACACAGTTTATTAATATCCATCCCTTAGTATTGTAGGACGGAACTGAGAATTCATGCTGCCTTGTATTAAATCTCAATTTCTTTAATGCCTGGGTTGTGTAGTTGATGAGGGCATCGATTTCTCTGCTGCCCCTTAACCTACATTTCAGAGAAACCTAGGTTTTTCATTTCCATGAGGACGTTGAGGCTGATGCATCCTTTGATACACCTGAGTATCTGGAAACTCTTCCAGCATGGTATTATTTTCCTGTAACCTCCGCGTTGGGAGAAAATCGGTTTTCTTCCTGCAGTGTGTCATGGTTTGTTTGATGTGAGAACTTGGTTTTTGTCCGCATGTTCTGGAAAAATAGTTGGTTACTACCTGCTTATAATTTGAGAAGTTTAATTCATGAGGAAACCCTTTCTAATATTCCTTATCAATTTTACATCCTTTCTCATCATGGTGGTAAATTTCCTAGACACGGTAAAATGATTAATGTAGGGTTTATTTTTCCCCAGCTTGTGAAAAAAAAAACTACATAGGCATCATTGCTTTACCGTTGGGGCTTTTGTCGTTATAATTAGGATCGTTCCTTCCTTTGATCACGCATAACTCCATAATGAGCAGAGATGACAAGAAAATACTTTCGAAACCAGTATATAGATGCATAGACACCGGTTAAACCTCGAAGGATGCCAAATCTAAGAAATCAGAATGATAAAGAAAAATAAAGTTTCATATGAAATATCTGAATGGTATAGCCTGCTTGCAATTGTTGATTTAAAACAAGGAATAAAGGTATCCTTAAAGGGTTAACAGAATATAGAAATCCAACACTTTCTTGACAAAGTACAAGGTAAGAATTTCAAGACAACCACTATCAGGGTACTTAAATGTTGTTTATCATGTGCCGACGAGGCTGTTAGAAATTTATTCTACCAGCTGATTATAAGGGTCCTAAATAGGGCTGTTGAGTTTCGAGAGTCTCTCTGCATAGAGCCTGGAGGTAAGATAAGGAAAAAACCGGCCATGAATGAGCCATGATTTTTGTAAGCACTCTATATTTTGATAAAGAAATAAAAAGAACAATAGGTTGGTGGATGTAGCCTCATGGACGAGGTGAACCACATGAAGATGGTTGTCTCATTGTGTTATTGTGTTGTGCTGGATTATTTTTCTTTGTTTACTTGATGGTTATGAATGCGGTATAAATGTTTTAATTGGTGAAAGATTACTAAAATTTTATTTTTGCAGACTTCTTGAATGTCTTATAGTTTTCAGGTAGCAATGGGTATATTACATATGGTATCAGAGCAAGGTTACAACTCTGGAGCTGTTCGGCCTTCTACAGATTTGTAACTTTGAAATTAGTATTTTGCATTTTATTGAATTATTTGGTTAAGAAATAATGTGGAAAGTTTGATTAGTGATTACAGATCCTTTCTTTTGTCATTTGTGGAAATGAGAGCATTGGCACACCTCTGCATAGTGCTCGGATTGTAGGCGGCCTAGTGTTAACAAATACAAAAAAGGGATAATTCTTATAGCAGTCATCTTTGCTCCCATTCTGATTGTGACTCTCGTTATCAGCAGCCAGTGGATGAGCGTCCGGGGGCAGGAGTGTTTTGCAATGGGGGGACGCATTCCAGAACGATGATTACTATATGTGCCTTTAGAAGTGTTCTTGAAATAAAATGAGGGGAGCTTCAAAGGTTTGGTTCAGGTAAAATGCATGTGGTAAGTGTTTGAACCATCACAATTAGCACTTTTTTTTCTTTTGGTGTGATATTGGGGTTTTGCGTTTCTAATAGAAAACGCAAGAAGATGAAGAGATCCGACGAGCCTTAATCCAATTGATGGTATATGTGTTTCTATGATGCAATGGAAGAGGTATTCGTTTGCATGGATAACCAGATCGTATTGGACACCTGCTAGTTAATTGATCCAGATCTTGATGCCCATGCCTTAGTTATTCCAAGACTGTAAGTATGATGCATTCAAACCCCTAGTAGATTCAATCCGTAAAGGATAGACCGCCTAGGTTTTGGTTTGATGAATGGATATCAGTACAAATCATATTTTCATAAGATGCCAATGATTTTGTTGAGGAGTGTATTTTTGCATCTGAATGTATAGATTACTCGTGTAGTGCATTATGATCTGAATATATAGATTATGCATGATAGTTTGTAATAAATCTGAAGGTTACAAAATTATAGCGTTAGATTTTATCAATGATTTTGATCCAACATTTGATTGTTATGGTATTGCATGCGATTTTGTAATAGGAGGGATTCCACGTTTTGTTTTTTATATTCACTGCGGTTAATTAGTGTCCACATTTGGATAGATCGAGTACATACATCTCTACATTGCTAATTGTTGATTCTGCATTTTTATACTCTTCGGTCTGCATATTAACATTTATGCCTGAAGTTTAGAGTCATTACTGAAATGTTGTGATCTCTAGTTTGGTAGAAGGACTGTGTTTCCAGTTCTTTGTCGATTAGATCTTAATAGTTCTTAAAATGTAGTGATTTTTAGTTTGATAGAAAAGTCCACGTCTTTAGTTCTTTGTTGATTAGATCTTAATAAATCTTAAAAATGCCCTGATTTCTAATTTGATAGAAAGGTCTACGTTTCCAGTTTTTTGTTGATTTGATCATAATAGAACTTAAAATGTCTTGATTTCTAGTTGATAGAAAATTATGTGCCGCATGTTCTTTGCTGATTAGATCTTAATAGATCTTAAAATTTGCAATTTCTAGTTTGACCAAAATAGATACCTGAAATTTCTTTTTCTTACTGTATGGATTTGAGAACGGAGTCCTGCTAATGCATTTTTTATACTCTTGGGTCTGCATATAAACATTTATGCATGAAATTTTGATTTATTACTAAAGATCTGGGCTCATTCAATCTTTAAAAGGATTAGAAGTCTTATTAAATAGATGTTGAGCAGTGAGGCCTTGACCTTCATTTAAATAATCCCCTACTAATAAAATATATGTAGAAATCCTTGTATGATATTCCCCATAAGAAAAAGTAGGAAAATTAAATGCATGTTACTATATCAGGTTGAAGTTTGGAAACACGAAGCAGACAGGTCGATGCTTTGCAAAATTGCGAGACTCGTTATCTTTGAAGTGGGTAACATTTGATAAGAGTCATGTATAAAATAATTATTTTAGGATTTCCTTTTAAAATAAAAAGGAATAGGTATGAATAAAGGTAGGAAATATTTTATGATTTCCTTTTCAAATAAGGATACATATGAATAAAGGTAGGAAATATTTTAAAATTTCCTTTTTGAATAATGAGGAACAGACCTTTTATAAGTTTTACAACTTTGAAGTCAATTCTATTATGTAGGAATGGTTTATTCCTTATGGGATAAACTGTTGGGACATTTTTACTAGAATTCAAGAACTCTATACCTTTTTACCATAAGATAAAGACTAAGATAAAGATATAGCATGAACATGTTAATAACTGTTTAACATTAATGAAGGATTAACTAAAAGGGGTTTAATCCTGTTTGCAAAAGATGAGAATGCAAGACGGAAAGTTTGGTATTTAAATTTATTGTTGTTTGCAAAATGTGATAATGCAAGCCTTCAGGTTTGTTTATATTTCCTTTGTTTTCAAAGGATGAGAATGCAGGTTGGAAAGTGTGGTTATTTATATTTATTACTTGCAAAAGAGGATAATGCAAACATAAAATTTTTGGTTATTTATATTTATTGTGGTTTGTAGAAGATAAGGATGCGAGCCATAAAGTTTGGTTATAAATCTTTAAGTATGTTCGCAAAAGATGAAAATGATTTGGTTATTTAAATATATTGTTGTTTGCAAAAGAGGAGAATGCATTCATAATATGTGGTTATTTATAAGTATCGTTGTTTGTTGTTCCTTAAAGATCTCTGGAATAATCGATCTGAGTTGGAATGTTATTGATGAATGTGTGCCTATGCAATTTATGCTAGTAGTTATATTGAATTCTTTATTTCAAGAAATGTAATAATTATGCAAATTCTTTTCCGGAATCATTTATTTTTCTCCTTAAGCAAGTACAATGTATTGTTTAGGCTGAGAGATTCAAAAGATTGCTTTGGAATTTGAGAGATTCACAAAAATTTTCTATAACTAAATTGTTGTTGAGAACATGCCCTGCATAAGAGCTCATGTGGTGCGACTACATATTTGTGAAGAGAAAATTAATTGTAGGTACTGCATCAACTAGAACTTTGGGTACACATGAAAGGTAGATAACAGAATTAGTTGAACATAAATGCAGGGTTTTTTTTTTTTAAATACTGTGATTCATGGTTTTGGTCATGTAAGTCAAAAGGTTTGAAAGGACAATTGAAGGAAGTATCTGTTTTTATTTACAGTAGGAAAAATGGCTGGTACCATCACATAGTACTATTTGTTACACTTAACCCTTGTGACTTTATGTTGAGTTTATTATTGTTAATGTGTAAGGTGGTGCTTGCACTATCAATTTTCTCAGGTTATATGTGGCGTCTTGCGAATTGTGTTGTTGTAAATTGGAAAGGTTTGTGGCTTTGTGTGAATGCTTACTTATCAAATTCTGGTGTTGAAAGAACTGAAAAGGCTCTTACCAATGAATGAGAAATGGGGTAAGGCATGATTTATGCTAAAAGTTTGATGTTCTTTGAATTGATAATATGATAAACTGACCACCTATAAAGTGTTTGCAGGCATGAGGATTTATGGCCATGAAAGAGGAGTAAATCTCATGTGTATAAAGTTATCACCAGAAGAGGGAGTGGTGATGGAGGTAGTGGTTAAAATCTACCTTGTTTTCCCTCGGGCCAGCGAGGGACCATTATGCATTCTGGGGATGCCCAGATGTAAGACATGTGGTTAAGACTCATTCCGCACACATTAGAGGACTGTCACATGAGTTGGGGGACTCTGTGAAGAGAATAACCTCTAGGCGTTGTGGAGGTGTGCGAGAACAGAGTGCCTCAGCTTGGTGAAGCACCCTAAAGGAGACACCGCTAAGAGGGGTACAATGTATCGTCCTTTTGTTGGGTGGCTTGAATGAAGAATAATGACAAGCACCTTGAATAGCACAGAGGAGATACATGAAGGGTTGGTATCGTCCTTGTGTTGGGTGACTTGGATTGGTACTTGAAGTACTGTTGGCACTTGATGTGCTGGGATGGAGGACATCCAAGAAATGAACAATGTGGAAAAAGGTATGTGCATTGCAGGTAAACAAGTACCGATGAGGTAATATGCTGATTGATTGACATTATTGATATAATGGGATTTCAATGCTTGTAGTCATGTTTTTGTTAATGTATAAATTGCATTATGGAAAATAATTGGGTAATATGACACCCAAGGACATTAGAAAAATGTCAGATTGCAAGAGAATCTATGACTTTTGTTTAAGTTGAATTGTAATTTGGACATGGATTATTGGAAAGGACTGAATGGTAGTTATGATGCTGACAATGACCTGCTAATTATGTTTCATGATGAATTGACTCTTACCTATGAAAAATTTGGGTAGACCTGATTTTATGTTACAGGAAAAATGCAGGTCCTACAAACCTACAAAGATCAGAAAATAAAAGCAAATAGATTCGAGCAAGGCGAAGCAAGACGAGATGACTCCAGAGAAGAATAAAAGTTTTGTCGAAGAAACAAGAAACACCGAGGATGGTGTTCTTTCTTTAGGGGGGGAGGATGTAATATCCCTCTTCTATGCCCTGGAATATCTTGTAAATTTTGCATATTATTGTATTATTCTCAGTGAGGGCTCAAGGCCAAGGCCCCACCCAAGACAACACCTTGTGGCTCATAAAGGTTAACTGACTAAGTGAAAATACTTAGATGATAAAAAAAAATGCAACGACACAACTCAACAAAGGGCTAACTAATGGATAAAAACTCGTCCCGACTCATAACGCCTTAGAAAGTGCTCAATCCTAGTAACCTGGACGAGAGGGTTGAGGAAGTTAAAGAAAAGAACCAAGGAGAAAATAATTCAAAGAATTAGAGATATATAATATATATGAAAGAACAGTAAATATAGTGAGAGGACAATTATTCCACACATGTGTATATTATATATATAGGGGCATTATATATAATGGAAGGAATGGTGGTAAAAGACATTATAGTGTATCAACTATGATAAGGAAAAGCCTACGTTGGTAGGCCTAATTATTAAAGCATAGGGTACTTATATTTTACTAAATACCCCTTAACAACTGAATTAATCCTTAATATAGGGTTATTTCCTAGTGAAGAAAATAATTACCGATAACTTACAATTAAAAGGATAATTTCACCCTTGAAAGGAATGTTTTTCCTTCTATGTAAAGCGAGAGGTAATTTAGTACTCTCCACCACCAGTTTTTTCAAAGTGTGTAACGGACATATTTTTATTTAAGGAAATTATTCTATCGAATGGAAATATGTCAGAAAAAGTCTATTAGGGGATTAGATGCATGTGCTGGAGGCAATGCTTTTGACAGCTAGATTTACAGAGGCCTGCCTTAGCAAAAGCTATGGCAGATTTTCTGCCGTGATTGTGGAAGTTAGGCGCACTTTAGGGAGAGAGCTGTTTCATGTTAGGTGATTTTGTAGGTTAAAGATAAATCACTGGGGAATTTTTCTTTTTGGCCACTTATCCTCGACCGTGCTTTTAATTTCTGCTGTAGGGAGGTTTACACAAGGAGAGGGGAAGAATAGCGCGACCCTCCTACCGTTCGTGGCTGAGCTCCTGCGTCCCAAGCTAAGCGCCTGTGTGTAGGGGTACCATGCCGTGTCTAGTTAAAATATGGAGAAAGAGGGCGTCGTGTGAGCGCTCCTCTCGAATGAAAGCCCCAAAATTTTGTGTTTGGCGTAGCAACCAAGAAGGTAACTCATGCGATATGGTAACACATGTCACATCCCCTTCTGCATATATTCTTGCATCCTTACAGATCTGGAAGCACGTTGTTAATGCTCTTTTCTTATAAATCTATGATTCGTTATTTGAGCTCTTTTCTTATCCACACAGTTTATTAATATCCAGCCCTTAGTATTGTAGGATGGAATTGAGAATTCATGTTGCCTTGTATTAAATCTCAATTTTTTTAACGCCTGGGTTGTGTAGCTGATGAGGCATCGATTTCTCTGCTGCCCCTTAACCTACGTTTCAGAGAAACCTAGGTTTTGCATTTCCATGAGGACGTTGAGGCTGATGCATCCTTTGATACACCTAAGTATCTGGAAACTCTTCCAGCATGGTATTATTTTCCTGTAACCTGCGCGTTGGGAGAAAATCGGTTTGCTTCCTGCAGTTTTTCATGGTTTGTTTGATGTGAGAACTTGGTTTTTGTCTGCATGTTCTAGAAAAATAATTGGTTACAACCTGCTTATAATTTGAGAAGTTTAATTCATGAGGAAACCCTTTCTAATATGCCTTATCAATTTTACAGCCTTTCTCGTCATGGTGGTAAATCTCCTATACACGGTAAAATGATTAATGTAGTGTTTATTTTTCCCCAGCTTGGGAAAAAAAAAAAACTACCTAGGCGTCATTGCTTTACCGTTGGGGCTTTTGTCGTTATAATTAGGATCGTTCCTTCCCTTGATAACGCACGAATCCATAATGAGCAGAGATGACAAGAAAATATTTTTGAAACCAGTATATAGATGCATAGACACCGGTTAAACCTCGAAGGATGCCAAATATAAGAAATCAGAACGATAAAGAAAAATAAAGTTTCATATGAAATATCTGAATGGTATAGCCTGCTTACAACTGTTGATTTAAAACAAGGAATAAAGGTATCCTTAAAGGGTTAACAGAATATAGAAATATAATACTTTCTTGACAAAGTAGAAGGTAAGAATTTCAAGACAACCACTATCAGGGTACTTAAATGTTGTTTATCATGTGCCGACGGGGCTGTTAGAAATTTATTCTACCAGCTGATTATAAGGGTCCTAAATAGGGCTGTTGAGTTTCAAGAGTCTCTCTGCGTAGAGCTTGGAGGTAAGATAAGGAAAAAACCGGCCATGAATGAGCCGTGATTTTTGTAAGCACTCTATATTTTGATAAAGAAATAAAAAGAACAATAGGTTGGTGGATGTAGCGTCGTGGATGAGGTGAACCACGTGAAGATGGTTGTCTCATTGTGTTATTTTGTTGTGCTGGATTATTTTTCTTTGTTTACTTGATGGTTATGAATGCGGTATAAATGTTTTAATTGGTGAAAGATTACTAAAATTTTATTTTTGCAGACTTCTTGAATGTCTTATAGTTTTCAGGTAGCAGTGGGTATATTACATAGGGCGTCTTAAGTTGGGATAAGTTTTTTTTATCCATGGTGGGTTTAGTTAGCCCTTTTATTAAGTTATTTTCATCTTCTAAGTATTTTCACTTAGGTAGTTAACTTTTATCAGCCACAAGGTGTTGTCTTCGTGGGGCCTTGGCCTTGAGCTCCTCACCGAGACTAGTACAATAATATGCAAAGTTACAAAATATTCCAGGTCATAGGAGAGGGATATTACAAGATCACTATATGTTGGATTGTGTTTGAAAATGATATGTTACAAACATGATAAGTGAAGGCTCAATATAAATATTCCTCCATTGAGAGGACACATGCAAATTTTAAACTGGGATACATCATATGAATGGTGTTCAATCACAAAGTCTATGACTATTTCATGATTAGCATTGGTAGGAATATTATGTTAAAGTTACAGGTAAATTTTTCAAAGAAGGATAAATCGTAAAGGATTGTTAGAGAAATAAAAGTGCATAAAAGATCCTTTTAATAGTATATGGATTTCCAAAAAATGTGTGTAATTGATAGGTGTGCAGGTATACCTTGGAAGCAAGACTGAGTTCTAGACGAAAGCCTCAACAATAGTTCATGTAGTTGTATCGCAATTACACAGGTTGCCTTAAATACAAAGGAGGATCAATTACTTGATGGTTATAATTTGTTAGATAAATTAAAATGGCCTTGAAAGCGAGAATGGTTATAAATCTTAGGAAGAATTGTAATAGTAAGTTGTAGTACAGTAAAATTTTTATACTTTGGGTATTGCACATTGTCTATTCCTGGATAATATTTTTTGTTGATGTATTTGCATTACGATTATAGTGTATATTGTTATCTCTCACCAGTCGTGAAGATAGTCACTTGAAGGTTTAAGTGCCTTTTAAAAAATTAAAAGCATTAATTTGATTTTACTAATTTAGGTTTGTTACACATACTTTAAGTAAAATGCCACTGTAAATATCCATCCTAACCTTATAAAAAAAGTATGGATGTGTTTGATAGCATTAGAAAACTACGAAATTAATGCGACTAAGAATGATTGGGGACGAATTTACTAGGGGGAAGGTTAAAACGACAAGTGAATCCTCAGGAATTATATGCAGAATGACAATTCCCTTGATGAACTAAGCCTAATGGGGTCATCCTAAGATGAAGTAAATCGCGAATAGGTTGATTTCTCCACTAACAAGTTTTGGGTCAGTATGTTCCTTGTTTGGTATCAAATCAAGGAAATTTAAATTAATTTTGGAATACTTGTTTATGCTATTAAGTGCCAAGAAGACATCCCTATAATTTTTAATTAAGAAGTTGAAAGCTCCTCTTGAAGAAAATTACCGTCAAGGATAATTTTCCCAATAAAAGTGATCTACACAAAAGTGCCAATACGGTATTTTAATACATGGATAAGTATATATTCATATATTAAACATTCCCTTATGAATAAACTAATGACTAAAAAGGAGTTATAAATACTTGAACAAAGGTTCTTATAGGGGATTTGTAAGATCCCCCTCCCACCTTGAAGAGCCAAGAGCGACTACGACTCATAAAAATAGAAATTAATCATAATTGCATCCTAGACGAATGGAAAACCCTCACCACAGTGAGTTTACTCCCACCGCAAATGAATCAAGGGCACTTGAGACATTCTTCTTTGAAGAACATCATATGTATGGCTGGGATATACATTTGGGATATGTATTATCTAGATAAAATATAATGTTACCCATAATTCGGGACATCACCTCGTGAAACAATCGCAGACGTATATAATATTATATGTATGTAGAACACTACATTTATAATAAAGAAGAACATATAAATATAGATATATATATATATGTGTGTGTGTGTGTGTGTGTGTGTGTGTGTGTGTGAGTGGAACTTGAAAGGTCACATATAACCAATGGAAGGTTATATGGCGAACCAAAACCTCATATATATGATGGAGGAACCCTATTATA